>CM038680.1:330410356-330557362 GCA_021605205.1 Aegilops longissima
TGAAGAATATGATATCAATTTCATCGGAAGAATTTCATCGATCGGTATTAACGGATAAGCGGTATGAGGGCGTGTGAAATGAAGGTTCATTTCATCATGATTAACTGCGTCCTTTCGAGCATTTTGTGGGCCCCAGACAAATTCTTGAGGCGTTAAGGCACATCGGAGACTGACCTGCGAAGAGATTAGTTCTTTTCTTCACCACCCACATCGAAGGGGTGGCAAAGAGTTCATCACTCTGCGAGCACCATACGAGAATGGTGGCATGGAAGCCAAACCATTTCGTTTCACATAAGAGAGGTTAGGGTTAGCATATGAATAAGCGGAGAAATTCTTGAGGACATATGAACATATTGGTTTGAAGAATAATGCACATATTCATAGCCCTTAGCTCTACCTGCGAAAGCGAGTTGTTAGCACGATCATAATCATATGAGGACTTTGATCCTTTTGAGAATTTGATCCACGTGAGAATTTGGTCCGTATGAGGACTTGAATCCATATGAAGAATTTGGTCCATATGAAGAATTTGATCTGGGGTTCCTATTCTTCCTTTGGTGGTGTCATGAGGACATTCACTGAAGACTTTCAAGGCACTTCTTGGGAACCCAGATTTTCTTCATAGGGGAACCGTTCTGCGATTAGTGCCAGCATATCTAGCAAATACTTCACCATTCTGATTTTGAGCAGTTTATAGTTGAGTCAAATGACTCATCGGTGAGAATGAGAATTCGCATGTAAAGCCAGATAAGGTAGATGGATCAGCTGGAGGTCCCTTTGCAGCAACCCATGAGGTTTTGGGATCTGCTCGGGCTTCGATATGTTCCATCGACATTGAATTTCCTCTCAAAGGCGATACCCTCTTTCCTAAGGTTCTGTTGAGGATCTGCTTTTAAGCACATCACAAAAGTCGATGCCCTTTGAGGCTTTTGTACATACTGTCATGTACAATTCCTTCAACCCTGCATCGTCGGTGATACTAGCAATGTCCTCGGATGAGAAATTAGTGATAGCGAGGCAGGTGAAGAATTTATAACAGTTGAAGCATTTGAACATTGGTGAAGAATTAGCGATTTCACGTTCAATGCACTTTAAGCATGGAGGAACAAATTCTTCTTGAGAAGCGCTGATTTGTTGAGCAAGTAATGAATCGCGCTCCTTCTGAAGATCTTCATAACTCACTCTTAGCTTCTCAAGATCTTGCTTTCTTTGAAGCAATTCATAAGAAAGTTTCTCATGATCAGATAGGAGAGTGTTATGATGACCTTGAAGGCTGTCAAGCCTAGACTGAAGTCTCTGAAGATTTTCAGTTAGGGCTTTAGTGCGATCCATTTCTTCACCCAACATATCATCACTTTTGTCTAGCATGTTTTGAACCTTTTCAAAAGCCCTTTGTTGTTTTATAGCAATCTTAGCAAGTTTAGAGTAGCTGGGCTTGAGATCCTCATCAGATTCATTTCACTAGATTCGGAGGAGGTGAAATTGAGTACCTTGGCACCTTTTGCCATGAAGCAATAGGTGGGGCGTAGTCATCATTATCCTCATCGGGCTTGTCGGTGGTCGGTTTCTTGATGTTGAAGATGGACTTGCTAACAAAAGCGATGGCGAGAGCGGACTAGCCACACAGATTGATTCTTGAGACTCCTCCTCTTCCTCATGTTCCTCAGATTCAGCTTGAGTCCATTTCCTTGCCAATGAATGCAGAGCCTTTTGGAGCTGCTCTTCTTGTGAGAAGAAGGCTTTGAGGATTTTGATGATGAAGATTTCGATGATTTCTTTTTCTTCTTGGCGTCATCGAGCTGTAATCCTTGTGTTTTTCTTCTTTAATTCCTTTTCCCACGAGGACAATCTTGGATATAGTGACCAGGTTTCTTGCATTTGTGACAAAGTCTTCTCTTATAGTCACTAGATGAGGAATCACTTTGCTTCTTGAGGATTTTCCAGCGACCACGTCTTGAGAATTTCTGGAATTTCTTCACGGCGATGCTAGCTCTGGCCTAATTCTTGAGGATGTCCAAGGCTACTACGAGTCTTCACACTCAGATTCGGACACAGCCTTGGCCTTGAGGCCGTGTTTTCCATAGCGAAACCATAGAGATCTCTCTTTTGACAAATTGGAACTTCGTGAGTATTTAGCCTTTCGAGGATATCGGCGGGATCAAGAGACTTGTAGTCAGCTCGTTCTTGTATCATCGGTGCGGAGTATCAAATGAGGAATCAGCGATCTTAACAATTTCTTCACCACCTCATGGTCGGTGATGTCGATGTACGAAGTGCTTGAAGCTCATTTGAGATGTCGGTGAAGCGATCGAAGGTTTGTTGAACATTTTAGTTGTCGAGTCTTTTGAAGCGGTTGAAGAGATTCGAAGAACATCAACTCGAGAGTCACCTGAGTTGAGACACCTTCATTTACTTTGGACAGCTGTCCCGGATGAGCTTAGCGATTCAAAGCACTCACTCTTCCATATTGACCTTTGCTCGGATGGCCACATATGATATTCTTAAGCTTGAGAATCGAGTTGCTTGAATCTCTTCACATCAATGACATTCGGAGAAGGTGTGGTGAGGAACACCATTTTCCACAACATACGAGAGATCGTTGTCAATTGCTTCAAGATGCATTAGCATCTTGTTCTTCGATAAGGGTAGTCCGTCCCATCGAAGGTAGGACACCTACTGAGACCTTGATCATACTGCGGTCGACATAAATAAAACTCGGTGGTTAAACCAAAATCACCTTGAACAAGGGAGTACCTTGCTCGATACCAATTGAAAGTCGTTATATCGACTAGAGGGGGTGAATAGGCGATTTTATGAATTCTTCAACGAGGAATTTGCGGTGAGGAAATTCCTTAGCAAAGAACTACGTGCAGCGGAATAAGTACTCGAGTAAACATAACAGAATACGCATAGTCATCATGATGAAATGAAGACAATCACAGTCTGAAAGCGTAATCACGGGATAACACAAGATGAAGACAAGCGGTGAAGAAATTGAGCGAGGAAATTGAAAAGTCTTGATCAAAGTCTTCAAACACGAGATATGAACAAACACTCAACACGATAATGAGGAAATGAAAGGGTTGAGGAAATAGAACCGATTAGGTTGGTGAAGACAATGATTTGGTAGACCAGTTCAAGCTGCTGTCTCGGTTATGCGTCTGGTTGGGCGGTGAGAGTATTTAAACTCGAGGACACACGATCCGGACACCCGATCCTTGAGCACGCAGCTCGGGACACCAAGTCCTCACCGTATTCTCCTTGAACTAAGGTCACACAGACCTCGTCCAATCACTCGTGGTAAGTCTTGAGCGACTTCCAAACCTTCACAGACTTGGTCACTCGGCGATCCACAATTCCTCTTGGATGCTCTAGACCATGGCGCCTAACCGTCTGGAAGAAGCACAGTCTTCAAAGGTAACAAGCGTCGGATCCACGCAGGATCAATTTCTTGATGATGCTCAATCACTTTGGGTTTATAGGGGTTTGGTTTTGGGTTTTCCTCACTCGATGATTTTCTCTCAAAGTCCTCGGAGGATGGGTTGCTCTCAAATGACAAGTGTCAAGTTCTCTCGGGCAGCCAACCAGCATAGTGGTTGTAGAGGCGGCTATTTATAGCCTAGGGAGCAACCCGACATGATAAGACATAAATGCCCTTCAATGATATGACCGTTAGGTGGATAAGATATTTTGGGACAGGTGGCGCAGCACGACAGCAGATCGGAAATTTGAATATCAAATTCCTCACGGCTATCATGTTCCTCCTTTATGTAGGCAATCCATTTGGCGAATTCCTAACTCCTCGGTCGAACAAATTCCTCGTGACGGAAGAACTTCGTCTACATCCTTTGAAGAAATTGGTGAAGCTGTATGAGATTTCAAAGGCTTCACTCGAAGGGATTGGTAGGTGTAGGATTTTGAGTTGAGCATCACATGGAAATTTTTCCTTAGTATTTCCTCGACCCCTTTAACGATGCAGTGTTTCCTATGACTCAAGAAGAGAAAATGAAACTACGAAAACAAAAGTCTTCACGCTTCATGTTCCTCAAATGAATACCAAGTCTTCAAGGTCACACCAATTTCTTCACTTTCAAAGTCTTGAGAATATCAAAGTCTTGATTGAAGAACTTCATTTTAAAATTCGACTTTCTCTGTAAATATCAAACTCCTCATAGACTTATAGACTGTGTACACTCACAAGCGCATTAGTTACTTAACCTATAAGTCTTCAATACACCAAAATCACTAAGGGGCACTAGATGCACTTACAATCTCCCCTTTTGGTGATTGATGACAATATAGGTTAAGTTTTCAACGAGGATAATCATATGAAGTGTAAATCTGATAATGAGGAATTTGATTACAAGATATAGAAGAACTCCCCACGAAGATGTGCATAGTGAGAATTTGCTTTTGAGGCAATGCACATTTGAGAATTGAATCATGGAGATCTCCCCTATATCTTGTAATTCAAACACGCATTTAACATATAATATGAAGAATTTGAAATGCATGATGAAATATGGTGCTTGATGTTATGCAAAAGCGCATCAAAAGTATCGAGCTCAAATAGATTTGCTATGAAGATTTTCAAGGAGCTCAAGAGAATCGAGCATAGTGCAAGAGCATAATGCATCAAAAGTATCAAAGCACCATCGGGTTTAAGATTACAACTCGATCAATAAAAGTTTGAGAAGAGCGAGTTGTAACTTTACAGAATAAATTACTATATATAGGCATATATATAGGCAAAAACTAGACCGCTTGAAGACTAACTCAAATTTCTCCCCTTTGTCATCGAATGACCAAAAGGATCGGCGAGGACTAACGCTCTTGAAGAATTTCAAGTTGAAGGCGGGCGTCGGCATTGTTGGGGTTGTTTGTTGAAGTAGGACCAGCGCGGTGTCTTCCAAGTCTTCATTTTCATCGATGTCGCGAGATGAAGAATAGGACCTAGCCACCAAGGAAGGAACTTTGACCTTCTTGAATTTCTTGGAGGAGGTGCAGACCAGTCAAATTCTTCCTTGAGTCCCATTGACGTCAGTTCTTCTTCCTTTGTAGACATGTGAAAGAACAACCAGTGCGTTTGAAGGTTTCATGGAGGTAGTAGTGGTTTTCTTCTTTGCATTGTGTGTTGAGGTCATGTTGTGAAGAAAAGTACAAAGCGGCGCTTGACCCATTTATGATTCGATCAACCTTGATGAAGGCGAGGAGTAACTCACGATCGATCATCACCACAGGTGCGATAGCTTGAGGACTTTGCTTGGTGAGGTATTTCTTGGTGAGTCATGTGTGGCGAGTCATCATTGGTGGAGTAGGATCTTGCTTTGCGCTGTCCATCAATGGGCGAATGCCTTCATCGATCCTGTGATAGCCTTGCCCTTGTCATCATCTGAGGTAAATGTCCGTTTGAGGACTTCAATCGGAGGCAAGTAGCTGCGATGGTTCAAAGTATCGACCTTGTAATTGGTGAAGACCTTGTCTGATGAGTCTCATAATCCAAAGGCGCATAAGGCTTCAGCTCAAATGGTGACATAGCTATGTTTGCTAGAGTCCTCATGAAGAAATCATGGAAGTTGGCGGAGCGCCATGGATGATGTTGAAAAGCATATTCTTCATGATGCCAGCGACTTCTTCATCGTTAAGTCGTGGCCTTTGATAGGACTCATTGTCTTCGTCGAATCCGATGAGCGGTCAAGGCACATATAGTAATTCCTTGACGAGAATTTGGTTCTTAGGGCTGCCTTGGCTTCAAAGGCTTCATCGGCACTTGCATATAGTGATTTGAAAGTTACGGTTCGTTGTAGAATCTGCGTGCACCATCAAGTGGAGGGTGAGTGGTAGGACACGAAGCAATTCGATTCTTTGGTGCCTTGTAGTGAGTATTTTCAGTCATCAATCTAATACCCATGAGTTCACATCTTGAGCGTCTCCGGTGATGTGCAGCGTTGCATAAAAGCGAAGAATTAGTTCTTCATTCGATCCACGAGATATCGGTCAGAAGTTTAGAAGTCTGCGTCGTGAAGAACAGAGGACTAGCTCAAAGCACAGCGATTCCATGTCCACATGAGGAATATGAGCATGATCGAAGATTTTATCCTTGTTGAAAAGCAGCGAGGAATAGAAGTTGGCTTGGTGGCGGTCGAAGCGCCTCTTCCTAATCGGCGAAATCATATGGATTATAGTCGATGAAGAACACGTGCTCGGCAAAGAAATCTTCAGCCTTGAACTTTTGCTTGCTTGAAAGCGGATTCTTTTGCTTGGCGAGAGGGTGTCGATGAGTTGCATCACCACCTCGGGAATCGCAAGTTCAGGTTCTTGGTGAGGAATTTCTTGTTCCTCCACAGATCGATCGAGGATCGGCGACAGCAGTTTCATCAGCACTAGTGGCTGGAATTTCTTCATGCCTGAGAACCGATGGGTTGAGTTTCTTGAGTCCATTTGGACTGTTTTTGTAGGGATTGAGGAATCTGTTGGGCGGGGTGAAGAGAGGTATTGGGATCTGACTTTCCCAAAGTCATCATTTATCACGGTGTGGTGCATCAATATCCACATCTTCATCTTCAATTTCCTCAACACCAGCCTCTTTAGGCTGTGAAGCTGAGGCATAGGTGAGAAATGGCGGGGTTGAAGGATTGCATCCACTTCAATTTCTTCATCGATCTGCTCGTGAAGCGGCGAATGATGTTCTTCATCGAGATCGATTGGGATCTCATAGTCTTCTCCAAAGGAACAACGTCCTTTGATGGTATGGAGAAATTGGGACAACATCAATTGGATTTTCGTATGAGCTGGTCATAGGCCTCATTTTCTTGGTAGAAGAATCAGCGCTTGGTGATGCTTTCCTTTTCTTCCAGACAGCTCGTTCTGCAGCCTTGGTTTTCTTCACATCGAGGCGATGGAAGAATTGGAGTTGGAGTTAGGCGCGGGAGGAGTTGAGGAATGTGTTTGATTTCTTGAGTGCAAGCGATCGGGTTGCCTGTCTTGGCGATTTCTTGAGCGCACCACGGTGGGTGCCACAGCAATTTCTTCTGTGGTGGAATGGGATCATCAGCCTGAAAGTAGCATTTTCATCAGCGAGGCTGAATGTCATCAGTGATCTTGGCATGTTCTTCGATCGGTTGGGCTGAGGCTTGACTGAGGAATTTCATGTTGCCTTTGGGGCTGCAACATTTGTGAATTCTTCGTCGGGTTCACAAATCGACCTTGGCTCCTTGCCAATCAGCATAATATGAATCAAGTTTTTCTTTGAGGTCTTGAATTTCATCTGGACCTTGAGAAGCTCCTCGGTGTCATCTTGACAACGTTTTCTTGAGTATTTCTCCTTCTGTATTGAGCCTTTTGATTTCCTTGCCTTCTCAAACTTCCATTTTTCTTGATGATGAAGTGAGTCAACATATGACTTTGTCCGGTGTCGAGATGAAGGTCGGGCATAGGGGTATTGGGATCCTTGTGCGGAGATCAATATAGTCGAGGACTTTCTTGGATCAACAGCGATGCACAGATGTACCTTTGGCTCTAGCGGCCTTTTCTTGTGGTCTCGATGATTTCCATAAGTTCATCATCAGATGCCTCATCATCGAAGGCACATGGAATGCAACCTGTTTCTTCCTTGGGCTAGGCGAGGACCTCGTCCATTGTTGCTTTGGTCTTGGTGAGTCGGGCGAGATGATGAAATGGGAGATCTTGAGGAACTTCTGAAACGCTGAGGCAATTGAAAAGCTAGCAGTCCTTTGACATGTAGCAGTGCACGAGGCTGAAGACTTTGTGGAGCTGTTGAGGACTTTGGTGGAGCAGCGGCGGTGTGAGAATTTGCTTGGAGGTGCTTCTTTGAGGAACTTGGCGTGAGGCGCGGATGGTGAAGCACTTGGCTTATGAGCAGGCTTCTTTGCATGGATTTCCTCGGTTTGACCGAGACCTCGATGGCGATGCAATGGCGAGAATCCTCATTGAATTTCTTCTTTGCCTCCTTTGCTTGCTTTGCCAATTTTGCTTGGCGTTTAGCCCATTCATCGGAAAGTCCTCACCTCGTTTGATGCTTGTGGGATCAGCTACTTGGCAGTGCCAAAGGGCTCTTGGGCATGGAGGATTAGGCGAATTTCTTCATGTACTTAGGAGTTACATATCTATATTCCCTCCATTCCGTGCCCATCTCCGTTCAATCTTACGAATCGCACCTTGCGTTGATTTTTATTTTCTTCATCCGGTGTCGATGAGTCGGCATAGATTTCCTCGAGGATTTCAAGCAGATCATAACCTCGGTTTCTTTCCTCCTTTACTGTGGCTTCTTACCGTCGCCATGTTCTTGAGTTGAGAATTTGAACAATTGAGTTCTCTGAAGAAGTATGCAGTTTTCTTGAGGCAGCTGCAAATGAGTTAAGTTGATGAGAACCTAGGGATTCAGCAGCGGACATGTGTACTGTGAACAAAGTATAGTTGCGAGGAATTTGGAGAGGTCATATCGTTCTCGAAGGTTTTTAAAAAGAACATGTTTTGAGGATTTTGACGGATGAGCCTTGAGGAATTTCACTAAGCGTTCTTTGTCTTAGGTTCGAGTTGTATAGATCGAGGATCCACACAATTGAGGAATCTTGAAGAAAATCATTGCTTAGAAAGCGAATCAAGAGATTTGAGGTGTTCATATGTGAAGATTTGAAGAATAAACACCTTTGAAGATTTTCAAGAAGGTTTGAGAATCAAAGCGAGTAATAAAAGTAACTTTTAATTACCGAAGTGAAGAACACGACGAAGAGAAGAACAGTTGGGAAGTTAAATCGTTCAGATCTTCACGCCCTAACTTGGCGGAGGAAGACAGCTCTGACGACGGCGGAGTGAGGATTCAGCGATCGGCGTGAGTCGTCGGCGACGAATTCGGCGATGAAGCTTTTCCTCACCGGCGACGATGGAGTAGCGGCGGCACTAGGGTTTGAGGAGCTCGGCGGGAGAGAGATGTCGGCGAGTAAAGAGGAAGGGAAGAGGGTATTTATAGACACGGTGAAAAAATGGATCGCCGAAGATTTAGGGCGAACATGCCTGACCATTTCCTTCTCACGACATGTGTCACCCGTCGTTTTGTAGTGGAGATCGTGTCGATCGTGGGTGAATAGAATAATGCATCGTGGGATGCGGAGCGGTTTAATGGCAAAAGCGAAGGTTTGGATAAGATCAGTTTTAAAGTTCCGTTGCAATTTCTTCATTTATCAAGGACACGGTGAAGATTTTGAGCAGTTTCAAAATAGAGCACACATGAAGAATTTGTGAATGGATTGGGTTGAGTATAGCATAGAGGGAAGGGTCGATCACATTCACTTAGCAAAAAAAGCGACTTGAAGAAATAGCCATAAGTGAATGCTATAGAGGACATAAACCCATATATATATATAGCCAATGAAGAAAGGCAGCGGAAGCAGTGAAGATTTTGCAAAGTTGAAGAATTTGAAAAAGCTGAAGAATTTCAAAACGAGGAAAAACTCAAATTGAAGATTTTCAACTTTGGTGGTGGCGTGACCCACCGTATAAGAAAGATGATTTCAGACACAGCGTACAATTGTCGTAGGGTTACGAGAATCAAATTCTTCATTAATTTCTTCACACTAAGAGTGTTATTCTTCATTGATTGAAGAAAAGCGTTTCTTCATGTGTTGCACATCTAAGTCATCAATTTTGCATAAGTGTTAGGATGTGTGTCTTTTTCAAAGAGCGTTCGAAGATTCTAAGATATTTAGCTCACACGCAACTTGCTAAATCTCTTCTCATCCAAGGGCTTAGTGAAGATATCAGCTAGCTGTTCTTGATCTTCACGTGCTTTCGATGGAGATGTAAGCCCTTCAACACATGATCACGAAGAAAATGATGGCGAATTTGAATGTGCTTTGTCTTGAGTGCTGAACTGGGTTGTGAGCAATCTTGATGGCACTCTCATTGTCACAATAGAGGCACATTCTTCACGTTGATGCCGTAGTCCTTGAGAGTTTGCTTTATCCATAGCAATTGAGCACAACGAGCCAGGCAGCAATGTATTCAGCTTCCATGATGAGCGGTGATCGCAGATTCTGTTTCTTGAGGACCAACGGACCAAAGATCGTCAGAAATGACAAGTACCAGATGTTGACTTGCGGTCCACGATCACCGGCATAGTCAGTCGAATATCAATGAGATCAAAAGTAGAGCCCTTGGGGTACCATAATCCTAGTGTTGGTGTGTGAGCTAGATATGAAGAATATGCTTCACAGCCTTATGGTGTGATTCCTTGGTGTAGCTTGAAATCGGGCACACATGCAAACACTAAGCATTATATCTGGCCTAGATGCACATAAGTACAATAAAGAACCAATCATGGGCGGTATACCTTGTGATCAAAGTCAATACCATTTTCATCGATTGCATAGATGGCCATTTGTGGGCATAGGAATTTTGACACCTTTGCAATCTTGCATGCGAATTTCTTGAGGACATCTTTGAGGTATTTCTCTGAGATATGAATATGCCATTGTGTTGTTGTGAATTTGAAGACCTAAGAAGAATTTCAACTCTCCATCATAGACATTTGATATTCTTCACTCATCATGTAGGCAAATTCATCACTATAACGTTGGTCGATCTGACCAAAGATAATATCATCAACATATATTTGGCACACAAAAGTTCACCATCATAAGATTTAGTAAAGAGAGTAGGATCGAGTGAACGGGTGTGAAGCCATTCTTCACAAAGAATTCCTTCAATGTATCATACCACGCTTGGGGGGCTTGCTTGAGGCCATAGAGGGCTTTATTGAGTCTGAAGACTTTGTCGAGGATTCTTTGGATCTTCAAAACACAGGGGTTGAGCAACATATACTTCTTCCTCAAGCTTACCATTGAGGAATGCACTTTTCACATCCATTTGATATAAAGTGATATTGTGATGGTTAGCATAAGCGAGTAATATCTGAATAGACTCAAGTCTAGCAGCAGGTGCAAAAGTTTCATCGAAATCAATTCCTTCAACCTGCGTGTAGCCTTGAGCTACTAGTCGTGCCTTATTCCTCACCACAAGACCATTTTCATCTTGCTTGTTGCGATAGATCCACTTTGTGCCAATGATATTATGCTTGCGAGGATCTGGGCGTTTGACCAGTTCCAGACATTGTTGAGCTCGAGTGATGTAATTCTTCTTGCATGGCCTGAATCCACTCGGGCTCGAAATGCTTCATCTACCTTAGTGGGCTCTGTGATAGAGACAAAAGCATAGTGCCCACAAAAGTTAGATAAATGTGAAGCTTTTGGCGTGTGAGAGGACTGGCGCTTTAATGTCATCGATGATCTTCTCCACTTGCACTTCTTTTTTGCAGCGAGGATGAGCTGGTTGTCGTCGAGGAATTTGATCATTTTCCTCGGCACCATTTTCTTGACATTATCTTGGTGCATCAGCTCTCGTTCTTCGGCGTCTGAGAATGAATTCTTGAGCAGTTTCTTGATGGGAATGACATCCTCGGTTGCCTTGAACTTGATAGAATCCTCGGTGCTGGTTAATCTAACACACAAGGTAGGTGCTCTCTTTGCGAGCCATTAGTTTCATCGAACCGCACATCTCTGATGTCAACAATCTTGTGTAGAGTGATGTTGAAGACTACTGTAGGTGTCGAGTCCTTTCCGTAACCAAGCATAAAACCTTCATGTGCTTTTGGTGCAAATTTAGAGTTGTGATGAGGATCTCTAATCCAGCATTTAGCACGAAGACTTTGAAATAACTTACATTAGGTTTCTTGTCGTGAGGAGTTCATAGGCAGTCTTCTTGAAGAATTTGTGAAGATATACTCTGTTGATGATGTGGCACGCGGTGTCAATTGCTTCAATCCGAAGCGACTAGGCGTTTTGTATTCATCAAGCATAGTCGAGCCATCTCAACGAGTTACTGTTCTTGCGCTCCACGCGCCATTTCTTTGAGGAGTATAAGGGCGGATAACTCATGAGTAATACCAAGTTCATCAAGATAGTCATCAAGACCGAATTCTTGAACTCAGTTCCATTGTCACTCTGATGTGCTTGATCTTCACACCAAAGTTAGTTGAAGCCCTCGAGGAAAATCGTTTGAAGACTTCACTGCACTTGATTTTGTAAGTAACAATGTGTACCCATGTGTAACGAGGTAATCATCAACAATAACAAAGCCATATAGAGATGCATCATTAACGACAATGAGTAATGATTGGGACCAAAGAGGTCCATGTGAAGCAATTCGAAAGGGCGAGTAGTGGTCATGATAGTCTTATTTGGATGCTTGGCCTTGGTCATTTTCCAGCTTCACAAGCTCCATAAGTGATCCTTGAGAATTTGACATTCTCAATGCCAATGACATGCTTCTTCTTTGCAAGCGTGTGCAAATTCCTCATGCTGCGTGACCAAGTCGCCGATGCCATAGCCAGCCTACGAAGCTTTTGCAAGTAGACACACGGCTGGTTGTGGTCTGTGGAGAAGTCAACAATATACAAGTCTCCTCTCCTAAAGCCTTGAAGACTTTGGAATTGTCGACTTCCATAATCACAACACAGCGATACTTGCCAAAGATAACAACCATATCAAGATCACAAAGCATTGAGGCTGACATGAGGTTGTATCCTAAGGACTCAACAAGCATGACTTTGTCCATGTGCATGTCCTTAGAGATAGCAACCTTACCAAGACCAATACGACTTTTGCCTTTGTCGGCAAAGATGATATGCTTGAGATGTGGCGGTGATAAGGAGCATCCATCAATAGATTCTTATCACCGGTCATGTGATTTGTACATCCACTATCGAGAACCCACTCGGTGGCTTTGGGTTGATCATCCTGCGGATGAATTAGTACAACTTACGATCTCATATACTTCATCGGTGAAGAATATGATATCAATTTCATCGGAAGAATTTCATCGATCGATATAACAGATAAGCGGTATGAGGGCGTGTGAAATGAAGGTTCATTTCATCATGATTAGCTGCGTCCTTTCGAGCATTTTTATCGGGCCCCGACAAATTCTTGAGACGTTAAGGCACATCTGGAGACTGACCTGCGAAGAGATTAGTTCTTTTCTTCACCACCCACATCTGAAGGGGTGGCAAAGAGTTCATCACTCTGCGAGCACCATACGAGAATGGTGGCATGGAAGCCAAACCATTTCGTTTCACATAAGAGAGGTTAGGGTAAGCATATGAATAAGCGGAGAAATTCTTGAGGACATATGAACATATTGGTTTGAAGAATAATGCACATATTCATAGCCCTTAGCTCTACCTGCGAAAGCGAGTTGTTAGCACGATGATAATCATATGAGGACTTTGATCCTTTTGAGAATTTGATCCACGTGAGAATTTGGTCCGTATGAGGACTTGAATCCATATGAAGAATTTGGTCCATATGAAGAATTTGATCTGGGGTTCCTATTCTTCACTTGGTGGTGTCATGAGGACATTCACGAAGACTTTCAAGGCACTTCTTGGGAACCAGATTTTCTTCATAGGGGAACCGTTCTGCGATTAGTGCCAACATATCTAGCAAATACTTCACCATTCTGATTTTTGAACAGTTTATAGTTGAGTCAAATGACTCATCGCGAGAATGAGAAATTAGCATGTAAAGCGGATAAGGTAGATGGATCAGCTGGAGGTCCCTTTGCAGCAACCCATGAGGTTTTGGGATCTTGCTCGGGCTTCGATATGTTCCATCGACATTTAGTTTCCTCTCAAAGCAATACCCTCTTTCCTAGGGTTCTGTTGAGGATCTGCTTTTAAGCACATCACAAAAGTCGATGCCCTTTGAGGCTTTTGTACATGCTGTCATGTACAATTCCTTCAACCACATCGTCGGTGATACTAGCAATGTCCTCGGATGAGAAATTAGTGATAGCGAGGCAGGTGAAGAATTTATAACAGTTGAAGCATTTGAACATTCGGTGAAGAATTAGCGATTTCACGTTCAATGCACTTTAAGCATGGAGGAACAAATTCTTCTTGAGAAGCGCTGATTTGTTGAGCAAGTAATGAATCGCGCTCCTTACGAAGATCTTCATAACTCACTCTTAGCTTCTCAAGATCTTGCTTTCTTTGAAGAAATTCATAAGAAAGTTTCTCATGATCGAGATAGGAGAGTGTTATGATGACCTTGAAGGCTGTCAAGCCTAGGCGAAGTCTCTGAAGATTTTCGATTAGGGCTTTAGTCGATCCATTTCTTCACCCAACATATCATCACTTTTGTCTAGCATGTTTTGAACCTTTTCAAAAGCCCTTTGTTGTTTATAGCAATCTTAGCAAGTTTAGAGTAGCTGGGCTTGAGATCCTCATCGATTCATTTTCACTAGATTGGAGGAGGTGAAATTGATTACCTTGGCACCTTTTGCCATGAAGCAATAGGTGGGGCGTAGTCATCATTATCCTCATCGGGCTTGTCGGTGAGTCAGTTTCTTGATGTTGAAGATGGACTTGCTAACAAAAGCGATGGCGAGAGCCGGACTAGCCACACAGATTGGTTCTTGAGACTCCTCCTCTTCCTCATGTTCCTCGATTCAGCTTGAGTCCATTTCCTTGCCAATGAATGCAGAGCCTTTTGGAGCTGCTCTTCTTGTGAGAAGAAGGCTTTGAGGATTTTGATGATGAAGATTTCGATGATTTCTTTTTCTTCTTGGCGTCATCGAACTGTAATCCTTGTGTTTTTTCTTCTTTAATTCCTTTTCCCACGAGGACAATCTTGGATATAGTGACCAGGTTTCTTGCATTTGTGACAAAGTCTTCTCTTATAGTCACTAGATGAGGAATCACTTTGCTTCTTGAGGATTTTCCAGCGACCACGTCTTGAGAATTTCTGGAATTTCTTCACGAGCGATGCTAGCTCTGGCCTAATTCTTGAGGATCTCCAAGGCTACTACGAGTCTTCACACTCAGATTCGGACACAGCCTTGGCCTTGAGGCACGTGTTTTCCATAGCGAAACCATAGAGATCTCTCTTTTGACAAGCTGGAACTTCGTGAGTATTTAGCCTTCGAGGATATCGGCGGGATCAAGAGACTTGTAGTCAGCTCGTTCTTGTATCATCGATGCGGAGTATCAAATGAGGAATCAAGCGATCTTAACAATTTCTTCACCACCTCATGGTCGGTGATGTCGGTGTACGAAGTGCTTGAAGCTCATTTGAGATGTCGGTGAAGCGATCGAAGGTTTGTTGAACATTTTAGTTGTCGAGTCTTTTGAAGCGGTTGAAGAGATTCGAAGAACATCAACTCGAGAGTCACGCTGAGTTGAGACACCTTCATTTACTTTGGACAGCTTGTCCCGGATGAGCTTAGCGATTCAAAGCACTCACTCTTCCATATTGACCTTTGCTCGAGATGGCCACATATGATATTCTTAAGCTTGAGAATCGAGTTGCTTGAATCTCTTCACATCAGCAGCATTCGGAGAAGGTGTGGTGAGGAACACCATTTTCCACAACATACGAGAGATCGTTGTCAATTGCTTCAAGATGCATTAGCATCTTGTTCTTCGATAAGGGTAGTCCGTCCCATCGAAGGTAGGACACCTCTGAGACCTTGATCATACTGCGGTCGACATAAATAAAACTCGGTGGTTAAACCAAAATCACCTGAACAAGGGAGTACCTTGCTCGATACCAATTGAAAGTCGTTATATCGACTAGAGGGGGTGAATAGGCGATTTTATGAATTCTTCAGCGAGGAATTTGCGGTGAGAAATTCCTTAGCAAAGAACTACGTGCAGCGGAATAAGTACTCGAGTAAACATAACAGAATACATGCATAGCCTTCATGATGAAATGAAGACAATCACAGTCTGAAAGCGTAATCACGAGGATAACACAAGATGAAGACAAAGCAGTGAAGAAATTGAGCGAGGAAATTGAGAAAGTCTTGATCAAAGTCTTCAAACACAGATATGAACAAACACTCAACACGGTAATGAGGAAATGAAGGGTTGAGGAAATAGAACCGATTAGGTTGGTGAAGACAATGATTTGGTAGACCAGTTCAAGCTGCTGTCTCGGTTATGCGTCTGGTTGGGCGGTGAGTATTTAAACTCGAGGACACAGATCCGGACACCCGATCCTTGAGCATGCAGCTCGGGACACCAAGTCCTCACCGTATTCTCCTTGAACTAAGGTCACAGGACCTCGTCCAATCACTCGTGGTAAGTCTTGAGCGACTTCCAAACCTTCACAGACTTGGTCACTCGGCGATCCACAATTCCTCTTGGATGCTCTAGACCATGGCGCCTAACCGTCTGGAAGAAGCACAGTCTTCAAAGGTAACAAGCGTCGGATCCACGCAGGATCAATTTCTTGATGATGCTCAATCACTTTGGGTTTATAGGGTTTTGGTTTTGGGTTTTCCTCACTCGATGATTTTCTCTCAAAGTCCTCGGAGGATGGGTTGCTCTCAAATGACAAGTGTCAAGTTCTCTCGGGCAGCCAACCAGCATAGTGGTTGTAGGGGTGGCTATTTATAGCCTAGGGAGCAGCCCGACATGATAAGACATAAATGCCCTTCAATGATATGACCGTTAGGTGGATAAGATATTTTGGGACAGGTGGCGCGCACTTGACAGATGATCGGAAATCTGAATATCAAATTCCTCGGGGCTATCATGTTCCTCCTTTGTGTAGGCAATCCATTTGGCGAATTCCTAACTCCTCGGTCGAACAAATTCCTCGTGACGAGAAGAACTTCGTCTACATCCTTTGAAGAAATTGACTGAAGCTGTATGAGATTTCAAAGGCTTCACTCGAAGGGATTGGTAGGTGTAGGATTTTGAGTTGAGCATCACATGGAAATTTTTCCTTAGTATTTCCCGACCCCTTTAACGATCACGGTGTTTCCTATGACTCAAGAAGAGAAAATGAAACTACGAAAACAAAAGTCTTCACGCTTCATGTTCCTCAAATGAATACCAAGTCTTCAAGGTCACACCAATTTCTTCACTTTCAAAGTCTTGAGAAAGTCTTGAATATCAAAGTCTTGATTGAAGAACTTCATTTTAGAAATTGACTTTCTCTGTAAATATCAAACTCCTCATAGACTTATAGACCTGTGTACACTCACAAACGCATTAGTTACTTAACCTATAAGTCTTCAATACACCAAAATCACTAAGGGGCACTAGATGCACTTACAGGACAGGGTGAGGCCGATGCGTGAGGAGCAGTTCTGGGAGGCGCAGGCCGACGCCGCCTACAACCACCATCTCCTCGAGGAGCACCTGCAGGCGGAGGAGCAGATCGCCGCGGAGTGGGTAGAGCAGGAGGCGCTGCTCGACTCGTACCGCTCCGCCCGCAAGGGCCGCCTCGAGCGCTGGCGGTACCGCATGCGGGTGGCGGAGGCTGCTGCCACCTACAAAGAGGCTAGCAAAGAGGGTGATGAAGCGGGCGAGGCACTGTTTGGCGAGACCGAGGACGAGGCAGAGGACAATGCCGGCTCAAGGTCCCTGCTCCATGAGGCGTCGGCGAGCCACTGCTCATTGAGGCCCCATGGCACCAACAACGAGGCGAGAGGACACGCCCGGCTCCGCCGAGGCCCCGCCCGCCAACAACGAGGCGGAGGACATCAGCGGCTCAGCGAGGCCCCACCTGCCATCAACATGGGGAGGATTTCCACCACTCCATGAGGCGTCGCCCTCCGACAGCGAGACGAGGACATCGCCGGCTCGCTGAGGCCCGCCCGCCTGCCAGCAGGCGCGCCACCACGAGAAAAGCGAGGAAGAGTAGAACACGGTGGGTCGCCGCCGCTCGGGTTCAAGTAAGGCCACCGCTGCTACCCTCGGTTGAAGCCAAGCTAGGCGGGTTGACCATTGACGACGGTTAGCTTCTTGGCGGCGACATGGAGTCGGAGAGCTGTTTTGGAGAAAAAGCGCTTCTACTTAGCTGCTGGTGCGATTGGTGGTGACACGTGGGCCCAACAGGCCACATGTCGATTCATAATAGCACCTGCGATTCAAATCATTAAGCTTTCTGTTACGGCTCAGCGGGACACAGTGGGTAACCGGTTAATTAATTATACCTCAGCGCACCTTTTTAGTTTTTTTCAAAAGGAGGATGACCCCGGCCTCTGCATCACAGGAGATGCATGCGGCCTAAACACCTTTTAGTTGAAGAATGTATGAAATGTAATGAAATCCGACATGTTTATATGAAATTCCGACCGTGTATGAATGAATTTATTTCGATTAGTTAGAATTCATGTATCACTGGCATTGGATGAACATGCAAAACAATACGTACTAGCATTATTCCCAGGGTGATCACCACATTTGCAGCAGTTTCACATGTACTCCCTCCGGTCCTTTCTAGTCTGCATACAAGTTTTGTCTGCAGTCAAAGTACCTCTACTTTGACCAATCTTATACAAAAAGTATGCACTTTCACAATGTGCAGTAAAAGGAGCAGAAGGAGTACAAAGAGTTTGAGCAGCTTTTAGCGTTTACGTACATTGCAATCAAACACACAGGCTGGCAATTCATAGAGAACATTCTAAACAATCGATGATTATGCATCTCGGCGACTCACATGTCGGAGGCAATATTTACTTCACAACTAAAGAATAAAGAAAAAATTAATCGCTTGCTGCGGCGGCAAAGGCGTCCCATTCGAAAATATCAAGCGCATATCTTGCTAAAATCAATGAGCAAAATTTGACAAGGTTGTCCCATTCCAAAATATCAAATGCCTACGATTGTGGAATGGGCAGGGTTTGCTCATCGATTCGGACATTGACATGGCACCTCGTGCTAAATAAATCAGCTGTTCTTTTTGTGGAGTTGCACCAAAATCAACCAAATTCGCGTGTAGCTTGTATGATTTAAGCCCTTATATGTTTAGCAACGCCTTGAACTTATGGGCACCTCCTTTCTTGTGGTGGAAATGAATGATTCGATGTATTCATGAACATTTTGTGCAGTTCCGTTGAAATCAAGCTGAGCACCCTTGTTTGCACAAATACAAAAAGTGATTAGTATAAAGCAAACTGTACTATGAATTGCCAGTTTCAACGAGGCACATACATGGTCCATGTAGAGCACACTTTTAGAAAATGAACTCACGGAAAGAATCCTAGAACAACATTGTACTCGCGCATCACAACAAAAAATGGAGATTTGTCGGTCCTTACGAGCTGAAGTTAGTTTGATCTTGTGGGGAGTAATGTAACCATCCTTCAACTGCTCCTTGATGAGAAGATAGCAGGGCTTCTTCATCACAGCATAATCGGAACTAGTCACTTCACGTACTCCATATTCTTCTTGAGAGGAAGATGCTCCTGTTTGCTTTCGAAAAAGGAAAGGAAATATTTAAAACATCACAGATGAAGCACTTCTCAAGGAAAATACCACTTTTTCATGGCAGTATCTAAGCAGTAGCACAACACCAATAGAGATGACAAAGCTCAATCATATGGATGAAATCGGTGGGTGAGTACCAACATTTGTCGGGAGGCTGATTGTGTAGAGCATACAGATGAAGCACTTCTCGGAACCATCATTTGCTATCTACGGGGTGGCCATGCTTACTATATACTCCTCGATTAGTTTAATGTTTCCAACATCTTCTTGTGCAGTTCCACTAAAATATATGGTATCTTCAAAGAAGATCCTGTTTGCACAAGTAGAGATAATTACGTATGGCATCAAATCGGTGGCAAAACAATTGCTCGTTCCAGCCATAGCAATAAATTAAGATGCAAAACTATATCATTACTTGTGTCATCACAGTTCGATTACTTCATTACAGCACAGGGAGTTGATTTTGTTTTCTTCCGCTTGTTCTTCCCTTCATCACTTTGTTCAATAACGAGACAAGCTTAGCCTTCAATGTAAGATTTGGCATGTCAATTAGGGAGCAAAAGTATAGTACTAAACTTAATTTTACGATGAAAGTGGCAAAATGCAGGCGGCGGTTGTGAAATATCCTTATCTTACCTCAATGGGATATTACGATTTTTGCATCTGATTAAGTCTTGTCTCCATTTGTGCAGTTCACTAAAATCAAGCAACATTATCGTACAAGTAGCACAACATATGAAAGCACACTGCAGAATCATGTGAAAGAAGGCTAATCTTGACCTCTCATGATGTGGAATTCAAACAACTCACAAGAAGAAGATCTGAACCAAATTCGCCTTAATGGATAGGAAGTAAGATCTCCTCTTGTGCAGTTCCACTAAGATCAAGCAATCAAGCAACGTTGTCGGTGTGACATTTTGGTTGAACTACACAAAACACTCTTAAAACAAAAGTGTTTTGTGCATTGCAACAAAAGGTCACAATGGCAGCAAGGTGAAATAGATAACCTGTTTACAGAGGTGCAAAGGAAACAATTAGTGGTCAATAACGGTGGATGACACGAAGCCAACAAAAGAAGCATCTACCTTATCTAAATGGGAAAGAAAGCAAGACAATAGCATTTCTCAAGCGGTGGCATTGATTAATATTAACATGGAGATTATATTAACAATAAAATTAGTTAAACATGTAATTTGCTTTTAAGCGTGGCATTACATCAATTTCCCAGTGGCATTATTAGAGTGTTTGTTTACTGAGGACATTTTGGTGTAGGGACTAAAAAACTCCGTGTCGGTCACATCTAAACCAAACAGGAGGGACTTTTAGGGACTAAAAGTGGGCATTTGGGACTAAAGAAAGAAGACCCGAGGGAGTCTTTTGGGACTTTTCAACAATTGCCCACCACCACGCATCGCACCTTGTTTCTATTAGTTCATTACTAGGGGTAACATGGTCTTTTATCATGTCATTTAATAACCTCTAGTCCATGTTTAGTCCTGGACCAAGCAGGTAGGGACTAGGGAGTTTTAACCAAACAGGGCCTTAGATTAACAACAGCTAATGAGTTGCAGGGGACGGTGGGCCTTTGCACCATGTGCATCTACCGATGTCTTGTGGTCATGCACGATCTGTTGCAACAAAGAACAAACAACCAAGGAGCATATTTGTGTTGGTCCCAGTTTTGTTATCTTTAGACACCTTTCCCTATGTGGCGCAACAAATCTAGTCTGCTCAAACTCTATAGCCTTGTCCCTTCCTTTCCTTTTGAACTAGTACTTTCGCCTTCCTTTCCTCTTTGAACCACGTCCTAGATTTATGCGATACAACTTTCCCCACTACTTTCCCCATTCCTTTCCTCTTTGAACCACGTCCTAGATTCATGCTATACAACTTTCCCCTTCATTTCCTCTTTGAACCGTCCTAGATTCATGCTATATCAACTTTTCCCACTACTTTCCCCACTCCTTTCCTCTTTGAACCACGTCCTAGATTCATGGTATACATGCAGCTAGAGCAATGCATGTGGAGTAAGTAAAATATACCTTAAGGTTCTTGGGCGTGGTTCGGTGGGCAGACGGACTGCGAAGAAGAAGAAGTGCGAGGCCCTCCAGCGTCGCCCGCTGGGTGGAAAGTGAACAACAACGCTTGATGGTGGATTCCCTCCCTCGTCGGCGGCGACAGCGTTAAGCCTCCTTCCCTTCCCGTGGACGGATCCTGCCGGCTCTTTGAGCAGCGGTGAGGAGAGAGAGCCAGCGAAGTCTTGTTTAGATCTGGAGAGGCGAGAGTGTGAAGAGCAACTACAAGCGGCGAGGCTCAGCCGGAGAGGGCGAGAGAGTGAAGAGCTACTACAATGCCGAGGCTCCAGCGTGTATATATATCTTGGAGAGAGAGTGTGAAGCGTGCAAACCCTAGAAAACATTTTGACCAGTCAAAGAATCCTCCTGGCAAAATTATGCTCAAGTGTAGTTATCGAACCCGAGACCTCAAGTTTGATGGCGAACAGGCTAACCAGCTACACAACCCTCCCGTTATGTTCAACGAGAGGTAAATAACCTTTTATACATTCCTGCATTTGTGTGACAGGCATGCCGTGTTTTTTTGTGTGTGTGTGTGGGAGTCATTAGGATTTCAATCATAATCGTGTCATGTGGCTTTGGTGGTAAGACTATCCACAGTGATGTAGAAATAATGCAGCCTTAGTCACCTCACCTCTCTCCACTTAGTACGTTGGGTCCCACCAGTCAGAGGGTGAAACAAACAAATTAATAAGAAAAATTAAAAGCGCCCGGTGTGTATCTTACTACCTCACACATCTACGCTACTGCTCGGGAACACTGTCCAATTGATCCCTCTGTTCGCTCACGTACTATTTTAAGTGAATCCTTATTATAACATGCACAAATTTTGGGCACTTGTATTCGACTTAAGTCAGTGTGCCACCGTATCTAGTATACTTACTACTCCCTCCGTCTAGGTGTAATAAGTCATGTTAGAAGGTGCAGCGGGACCAAGGTGCGTGCGTGTGCGTGTGTGTGTTTAACAACATGTGTGTGTTAGAGAGTGCGACAGATCGACCTACTCCTATAGAGATATGGTGTGTAGTGTGCGATTTTAGCTTGAGTCGGTGCATCCTCTTGTTTCAGGCGTGTCTGGTAGGGACATGCGGACAGCTGCCGTGCCCGCTCCTCACCAGCTGGCCCACCCAAAGCCCTTCATCGCCCTCGCGCTTCCTGCCAAGCAGTCAGCGCCGCTCAAAGAATCGGTGCCGCATTCATGCCGGGCAGAGCGGGCGTGACCTCTAAGCTGGCGCAAGAGTGATGGTTGCTTTGTCCGTCCAACTTCTTTGCTGGGTCTATGTGATTTGTGGCTCATTGGTCTTTATTACTAAGGTGGTAGGACTCTTTGGATGTCCCACGCTTTTCGTGAAAGGAGGTAGTAGATTACAATTTTCTCCATTCTTACAGCGGAGGAGTGCAAGAGCAGTGAAAACATGAGCTCGGTGATTACATGGCCCACCTCACACTATCACCGCGCGACACCTAACTCTTTACATAGTACTCCCTCCGTTCCTAAATATTACTAGATGAGTCCCCGCGCGTTGCCGCGGAACAGTGGTATATCTCTCTGTGTAAAATTATCGATTTCATAGAACTAAAAAAAATCTATAACCGCATGAAACATGTGGTAGCCAAACTAAATAAACTCCCATCATCATTTAGATCATCCCACGTAAAGAAAAAAGATCAGCCAACTCCTACTGCATTATGGGATTATATTTTTCTTTTTAACATGTTAATGGGACTTAAAAGCTCACTTACATGCATGCTACCGGTGCATGCTTGCATGCACACATGTTGATGTGATTTAAAACCCACTCACATGCATGTGCCACGGTATTTCTTCATGCTTGCATGTGGCTTAGTCTGAGCTTCTCAACGTCTAGATCAGACGGCTATTATGGTGATTTACTTCATCTAACGGCTATGTCAATTTTGATGATGTGGCTCAAGGAGAGGATAGAAAATTCCTAGTAGTGGGGGCTAGCTATTACTAGTAGATAAGTCTTTGTAGAGATTCCACTAGGTGAACTACATACGGAACAAAATGAATGAATCTACACTTAAAATGCATCTATATACATCCGCATGTGGTTAATGGTGAAATCTCTACAAAGACTTATATTTAGGAACGGAGGAAGTACTAGTATAGTACTAGTACGTAATGTAATTTATCAGCGAGATAAATTTGTACAATGCTATGAATCTTCCAGCTCCTGTTACATGTATCTATCGTCCAAGGTTGCCCGTTGCAACATTTCATCAAATACAAAGGAGACTAACATGCATGCTATTGCATCTCAATGATTGACAGATCATAGCAAATATGTACTCCCTCCGTTCCAAAATAAGTGTCTCAACTTTGTGCAAACTTTAGTACAAAGTTGTACTACTACTAAAGTTGACACTTATTTTGGAGCAGAGGCAACTAAAAAAAAATGATCCATGCAGGCCCTAGCCCTTGAACCGTGAACCACGACCAGGCTTCAATTTCTTTGGCAGCGTTCGAGCTTCCTAATAAATGAAGTTTACAACCTTTTGACCATCGGATCATTTTGTGCAGTTTCACCAAAATCGAGATGAGCATCCCTGTGGCAAAGAAATTGAAGAAGCGTGATTAGAATAAGATTACTAGGACTAGTTGATGATACATAAACTCATCACAAATATAGTACGTAGAAGCCAGTAGAGGTATCAGGTATGTGCGGGGCAAAGAAGTAGAGAAATATCCACAGGGAGTGATGTGGGAAGCTGGTGCAGTGGTGCAAGCAGGCTGTAAAGGGAGTTGTACCTAAGGGACGTAGCTCAACCTTGAGGAGGGCAGCGGGAGGCGGCAACTGCCCACGTCGCGGCAGTGAGCAAGGGATGAAGGCAACCTCACCGGCTTTGTGAGAGAGAATGGCGGGGACCCCTGATCGGGACGTGCCGACAGTGGGTTTTCGCCGTCGGCGACGGCCACCGCATCTACACTAAGCATCCACCCCTTCCCCAAGTGGACGTGATCCGCCGGGATGTTAGAGATGTGTCCATAGACGTTTTGTGCGAGAGAGTGTGAAGAGAGCAACCCCAACAAGCAACCGTGTAGGCTGGCCCATCCTGACTATGTATATAGTGGAGCGGTTTCCTTTTCTCTCCATATGAACCTATCATATTTAAATCGTGCCATTGAAGAAAAAAATTATTTATAAATGACGCGGCACCTACTAACCTTGCGCTTGGCATCTCCAAAATATTAACCTTGCGATTGGCTCTTAGCCTCTTGGAAGTCGAGCAATAATGGTAGTCAGTATATATCGTTCTAGCTATATGAGACCGAATGAATTGATGCCGTCCACCACGTGGGCGAGGTCGAGGCGAGGAGAGTGCTACTACATACAGAACAAAATGAGTGAATGTACACTCTAAAATGCGTCTATATACATCGGTGTTTGGAGTATGTACTAGTAGTTCATATTGAAATCTACTAAAGGACATATATATTCCAAACAATATGATATAATCTCTATAACCAAGGTAGTAGGGACGATGAGTAAGCGGAGGGAGTAGTAAATTTTCTCCTCATCCTGCGAGCCACAGCGCATGGGCGAGGAGGAGCAAGCTTCACCTCATCCTGCGAGCCACCGCGCTTTGTGGGCGGGGAGGCGGCGTACTAAGCAAGCTTCTCCTTGTTACTGAGTGGGCGAGACACATCAAAAGTACTCCGGTGTATAGAGCCTTGCCTCTAAGGTAGGCCCCACATGGTTTGCCTCTTTTTTAATTTAACATAGCGCATCAAGTGCAATTTGTTTGTTCACCCGTGGTAGGCGATCCTCCCTCCACCAAGTGGACAACGAGTACACGTGCCAAATTACCACGTGGGCTGCCTTTTTCGTCTGAAATGAGCTCCACCGTGTACCAGCGGGTGTGGTTGGGAAAGAGGCAGGAGTACATGCGCCGTGCATGCACCTCTTCTCTTCGTGCACGTCCCCCACCTACGTGGGTGTGTGTGAGAGATACAAACCGCGTTAAGTGAGTGTTTTTGTTTTGTGGTGGGGGTGGGGGTGGGGTGGGGGTTGATTTACGTGAATTATTTGTGGGAATATGTGTGATGACATCTCAAACAAAATTTTGCATGCAATGTGTGTGAAATAGAGGCCTATCCATATCATACATAGAGGTCGGGCAATCCACGAGAAGAGAGGGAGGGTCATAGCTATCGATAGAGTCGAAGAGAGGATCAAGTGGGTGGGTGCGAGATCGATGAAGAGAGCCATCGAAATTGTGTGTGTGTGTGTGTGTGTGTGTGTGCAAGTCAAAGATATAGGGCGTGGCCTACTGGAACATTAGAGGGCACATGTCAAGTTTGTGTGTGGCGGGGAGACATGACTAGGCGCTTGATGTATCGGTGTGTGTGGGGGGGAGGGGTGGGGAGGGGTGGCAGAGGCCTAACTATAGAGGTAGAAACGACTCGTATATGTGTTGAGAAGGAGAGACCCAGCTATGTCTTGAGGAGATCGGTCGACATCCATACATAAGCGAAGGACGGGAAATATGATGGGACGAGAGAGAGAGAGAGAGAGGAGGGGGAGAGGGAGGGAGAGGGTAGAGTGCTGGATGGGTGATGGAGTTGCTTCTCGGGGATGTTGGGAGAGGCCTACTAGACAAGCGAGGTGGAACTGCAATGTTATCAATAAGAGTGGGGATGTGTTTACGTGTGTGCACATGCGTGATAGATCTGTCGGGGCGCATCCATTGATGATGAAGGGGAACCATGTGTTTGGTAAGCAAACCTAACTAGATCGATAGATCAATTGTTGTTTATCGGAGGAAAGGAGAGACACAACTAATGAGGTAGATCGATCGATGTGTGGGTAAAAGCGAGTTATAAGGACCTAGCTGGCTATATGTATTGCAAGAGATCGGTCGGTATCGTCCATTTGTTAGAGGCAAATAAGGCCCAATGAGGCGGATGAAGCAGAGAGAATGGAGCTAGGAGGTGGTGCGAGAGGCCCAACTACTAGCTAGATAGGGGAGGTGTGCGGTTGTGAGATCGATGAAAAGAGGCGAGAGTTTACGTGTGTGTCGACCATATGAGAGATCTGAGGCTAGGACACATAAAGGAGGAGATTGAAGCTGTGTGTGTATCTTGTAGGCAGGCATCATTGGAGAGGTTTATCGATCGGTGTGTGTCGGAAAGGAGTTGTGGAGACTCGGGAGAGCGACCTAAAAAAAAAAGAATGTGCACAGTGGATAGAATGCCGAGGGAGGAGGAGGCGAGGAGGCGTGTGCATGCATGAGAGAAAGTTAGTGGTAGCTATAAAGGCTAGAGGATTGTGTGGGTGTAAGAGACTAACAAAGATCATAATTTGATATGAAAGCGGATTCATATATTTGAATAGGAGATCATAGTGTTTTAAACATTGCATGCATGAATATAATAGTGATACACGTGATGTGCACATGTTATACCATAATGTGATAATGCATGGCGTTTGCAACTCACAGCTAAATGCCGAACAATCTAAACCATATTATACATCAAACAATCTCACATTTTATTTGAATTTGTGATAATGTGCGGCGTTTGCAGCTTACAACTAAATATCGAGCAATCTAAACAATACTATATATCGAACATTCTCATATTTTATTTGAATTTGTGGTAATGTGTGGTGTTTGCAACTCACATCTAAATACTTGTAGGCGTAGGGGGCGGGGCACCATACATAATGTGATAAACACATTATACATATGAGACATGGTTTATATTATGAAGATCTAGCTAGAGATAGAAATGTAATGTGATTTGAAATCAAAATAAAGTGGATTCAAAAAATCTAGTTCGAGTTCATATAGTACACATAGTTCATATGTAACTCGAGATTAATCATGTGGTGTCTTGTGAAGATAATACACAAGCGATGGTTTAACTTGACAATAATGATGATTGTAGATCTTATTAAAACAAAGCGAATTCAAATGCTTTGACTTCACAACAATCATTCTGTAGATCTTATTCAAATTTAGTTCATATTGAGCGGTAGTATATCGTTTGGAATGCACTAAAGCGCTCATTTGAGTAGTAGGTTGCATGCATTATACACGTGGCGAAATAATTTAATTGAACATAACATGAATTCAAAGTTTTGAATGACATTTGTAGTCGCATTGATTTGATACAGTTACCGTTAGGCTTGTCCGGAAATTTCAACCAGCGCCTTGTTGGCCGAAATATTTAAGATATATCTTTGTCTCGTTGTGCTCAAACAACTCCTCCATCTCAACCCGCACCTTGCTATTCGAAATTACAGCGTGAAAACTCCCACCTCCTGTGAAATCCCGACCGCGAGATGCCCGTGGTACCCTGAACCGAAAGAACCGCCTCAAATCGGTGGGGTACTTTATTAACTACCCCACATTTAGGACAAGCGCGTCTCTAAGCCATGGTTCCCCACGCCATCCCATCCGCCCACCCATTCGTACACGAGGCCGCAAAAACCCGCGACGAAACCCCA
Organism: Aegilops longissima; assembly: GCA_021605205.1. NCBI lineage: Eukaryota > Viridiplantae > Streptophyta > Magnoliopsida > Poales > Poaceae > Aegilops > Aegilops longissima. Next base: position 330,438,205 of record CM038680.1, read on the forward strand.
CACCCTGCTCCATCCGCCACCCAGCCGGAGCCTCTTCCCCGACGACGTCTGAGGGAGTCCTGGATTAGGGGGTATCCGGACAACCGGACTGTGTACAACGTCCGGACTATTGAAGCGTGAAGATACAAGACTCAAGACTTCGGCCCGTGTCCGGATGGGACTTTCCTTGGCGTGGAAGGCAAGCTTGGCGATCCGGATATTATATTTCCGTCCTTGTAATTGACTCCATGTAGACCCTAGCCCTCTCCGGTGCCTATATAAACCGGAGAGGTTGGTCCTTAGAAGGCCGATCACAATTACATTCACACCATCATAGGCTAGCTCTTAGGGTTTAGCCTCTACGATCTCGTGGTAGATCTACTCTTGTACTACCCATATCATCAATATTAATCAAGCGGGAAGTAGGGTTTTACCTCCATCGAGAGGGCGAACACAGGTAAACATCTGTGTCCCTTGCTTCACATTACCATCAGCCTTGGCCTTGCAGATCGGGACCCCCTACCCGAGATCCGCGGTTTGACACCGACATTGGTGCTTTCTTTGAGAGTTCCTGCGTATGCGTGCCGTCGGGCTCGATGGCTTCTCAATCAGCTTCAACGATGTTGTCCGGGGTGAGACTTTCCTCCTCGGACAGATCTTACGTGTTCGGCGGTTTCGCTTTGAACCTTCGCTTAGCCATGTGGAAGCAGATCGGCAGCTCGCCCACAGCCACGAGTCGAGGTTCGAAACTGAACTACGGCGGACATCCGTGGAGACTTGATCTTGACGGTTTGGGCCCATGCCAGAGCACGGACAATCTCGGCGAGCACGGCTTAGACCTGCCATCGGATGAAGCTCGGGTATCGCCCGTAGTATCTCGGACCTAGATCCGGGCGAGGCTGCGCTGCCTAGGGGCGGAGGATGGACCCGCCCACCCCCCTTCAGTCACGCCCTCATCGGCGGTGGAGCGAACAGGTCTTACCTCTCGGTGGCCGCGACTCGAACCCTTGGATTTGTATCCGGACGTCGGTCCCGATCCGTACCTCCCGATCCGTCGAGCCGGGATGGGCTCCGGTAATGGAGTTCACCGCTGCGGATATCTTCGGCACTCGCCCTTTGGCGACATCTTGACTCATTAAAGTCTCTCTCTTTGTCGGGAGGCTCTTGGCGAACTATGTCCGACTTCGAGTGGGAGGCGGGGCCAGAAGGAATTCGTTGCCCACCCACCACCCACTTCATTGCCATGGTCGATGACCTAGCAAAGTCTTGAACTTGACTCCGAAGACATCGGCGACCGCAGACTGACGATGCAGGAGAAGAACATGAACCACCGCACCTTTGGGCGGTGGACAGCCCTCTTCTTATGATATATATATATATATATGGTGGACACTCCAAAGGAAACAAATGGCGATGAGGCATCGGAGGATAAAACCTCGGGGAAAAAAGCAAAGAATGGACACCGTCGGAGCCACTCCAAGCCCCGCCACACCAATACCAGCCCAGGAGACGAAAACAATCCGAATGGTGCCGAAGAAGAATACAACCCTGATCAGCCCGCCTTCGAGTAGGCCAAATAGGAGGATGAGCAGGTCAGCCCAGAAGAACAGGCGACGGACAAATACCCGGAGGAGGACAGCTACATGCCCCCCTTCGAAGACGAGATTAGCCTCGGCGACGACGAGTTCGGCGTGCCTGAGGATCCCGTAGAGCAGGAGCGCTTCAAGCGTCGGCTTATAGCCACTGCGAGGAGCCTGAAAAATAAACAACAGCAACTCCAAGCTGATCAAGATCTGCTCACAAATAGATGGACGGAAGTCCTGGCAGCCGAGGAATATGGACTCGAGCACCATACGGTTGACCGGCCACCTCGTGGGCGGGACAAAACGGCATACCAGTCCTCATACCAGCCAACACCCCCACGCCAACGTACTACGGCCCGGGGCAACAAACCGGGACAGCCAAGATCGATCTACGGATCACGGGGGCGCGCCTCGGTATGCGACGAGGACTGTCACACCGGACACACCTTCAACAAGTCCGGCCGGGCCAAATATAGCCATCCAGAGCAATTTGACCTGCGTAGCCACATAGCCCGGCATAGAGGCGCCGCGCACCCCCTCTGCTTCACTGATGAAGTAATGGATCATGAATTCCCAGAAGGGTTTAAACCCGTAAACATCGAATCATACGATGGCACAACAGACCCCGCAGTATGGATCGAAGATTTCCTTCTCCACATTCACATGTCCCTTGGAGGCGATCTACGCCATCAAGTATCTCCCACTTAAGCTCAAAGGACCAGCCCGGCAGCGGCTAAACAGCCTGCTAGCAAATTCCATTGGCAGTTAGGAAAACACGGAGGGCGCATTCCTCGACAACCGAGGGCACATATGTGCGACCACTGCGCTGATGACTTAAGCCACATCACTCAACAGCCGGAGAGTCAGCCAGGAAATTCGGACTCGGTTCCTAACCAAAAGAACCAAATAGTTGGTGTCCGGACGCTTGAAGCCCTAAGCGGCTTTCAAGCATAATATCCATGACAGTGGCTCGCTCGACACCTCGGCGAGGAAAAACCAAGTCCATGGCAGCTCTCACAACATTAATGACCCGCTTTTGCGGCGAGGCGAGGACAGTTGGTTGGCTCGCGGCAGCACTACGCCACGATCGCAGCTTTCGGATGGCGCGACAATAGCGGCAAACCCTGGCGTAACAGGCATAAGCGACGAAACAACGGCGGCAACGAAGACACGACGGTCAACACGGATTCGGTGGGACCAAGCCCGATCAGCGGAAGAAGCCGTTCAAAAGAAATAATCGAGGACCGTCGATCTGGACCACATCTTTGGGCGCTTCGTGCCAAATTCATGGCACCCGGACAAACCAATAACCACACCAATAGAGATTCTGGGTATTCAAACAGGCGGCAAGATAAACACCAAAGACAAGGACAAGGGGCTGCACAGCGCAGCGATGAGAGCCCGACGTCCAACTGAGAGACGAAGAAATTCCCCCTAGGTGAAAGCGGTCAACATGATAGACGCCACGCACATCCCCAAGCGGGAAAGAAAGCGGGCACTAAGGGACGTCTATGCGATGGAGCCAGTCGCCCCAAAATTCAAGCCATGATCAGCTTGTCCGATCACTTTTGATCGTAGGGATCACCCTACTAGCATCCGTCACGGTGGCTCAGCCGCATTGGTCCTAGACCCAATCATTGACTGATTCCACCTCACGCGCGTCCTTATGGACGGCGGCAACAGCCTGAACCTGCTTTACCAGGACACAGTGCGCAAAATGGGCATTGACCCTTCAAGGATCAAGCCCACTAAAACCACCTTTAAAGGTGTAATTCCTGGAGTAGAGGCCCGCTGTACACGCTCTATAACATTGGAAGTGGTCTTCGGATCTCCGGATAACTTCCAAAGTGAAGAGTTAATCTTTGATATCGCCCCGTTTCGCAGTGGTTACCATGCACTGCTCGGACAAACCGCATTCGCCAGATTCAATGCGATACCACACTACGCATATCTCAAGCTTAAGATGCCAGGACCGCGCGGTGTCATAACGGTGAATGGAAATATGGACCGCTCCCTACGAACAGAAGAACATACTGCAGCCCTTGCGGCGGAAGTGCAATGCGGCCTTCTCCAACAAACCAATCCGGCGACAACAACCCGAGCACGTCAAGCGAGTCTAGAGCACCCATAGCAGGATCGTCGAGCACGCCAAAACACGACTAGCAGTCCGGCCTCCGCTTAAGCCCCATCAAAGTAGCATTAGTGCCCGTGCACACAATTACGCACTTAAAATACCATGGGCATAGGCGGAGGCACATCAACGACTTCGGTCGATAGTGCGGTAACCGCCAAATACTTTCATACTCTTTCCCTCTTACCTTTCGAGGACACCGCGTTGGCGCAACATCCTCAAAAGAGCGGTGCGGACTTATAGGGAAGAGGCATCCGAGGAGGCAATAGGCGTTGTGCATGGAAGAAAATACCGAGGTGGAATCTATTTACGATCATTATACCTGCTATATCTACCTACACACAGCCTGCCTGGATAGGACATGTCAAATAGTCCTATTTTTATATTTATACGCATCCATTGTAAATGTGCGCTTAAGCGTATTTTTTGTCAATGAGAGATTATATATAGCGTCAACTTATTATTCTCATTCGAGCATTTTCTCTTATAAATGTTTATTTGATATTGCATCCGTACACCTTAGTGCGGCGGTTTGCGAGGGGCTTCTTATGGCGCCCACTATATGGCAACTAAAGTCGAACACTTTCAAAAGTGCGGCACCCGAACTTATAGCACTATATGCATCAGCTCGAATCATGTCTTGGGTCTACAGTTGGGATAGCCCGGCTCCCTTGTTTTGGTGCCTTACGTTCCGTTATATCGGCTAAGGTAGCGCGAGGAGAACTCTGCGATTGTGTCCCAGTTCATCGGATGAGCACCTCGGTAGAAAGCCGAAACGGCCGGCATGATGTGGCGAGCTGGTCGCTGTTCGAGAGGTTTTAAAATCCTTAAAGATTTTCCGCTTTAGGCGATAAATCGGCTTCGTCCGATCTAGGCGTGTATAAGCGCCCCAATTGACCTTCCGTTCTAGGGGCTTCGCTAAATTTAAAATTGTAGACTTCTATGGCTAAGTGAAAGTTATAAAGCCGCATAGTCCGATTGCCTTGTTAACTGCGCGGACACCTCCTTAAGGACCAAACATTTAGGTAAAGAGTGTCGGGTTTCCATGAACACCCCAAAGCTAGTCATGTGGGGGCGAAGAGAAGCGACGGTCGCCTACTTTCAGGATTTTATAAACAACCGCACAGAAGGTAATATTTTAAATAAGAAAAGTGCTACATAGCGCAAGTCATCTTTCATTACAAACATGACAGAAGTGAATTCATTCAATTATGGCGTCCTTGGTACATTCATTAGCGACGAGACGAGCACCCTTCATCACGCCATCGTAGTACATTTCGGGATGGCGATGCGCCTTGCCCTCCGGTGGCCCGTTCTTGACCAGCTTCTCCGCATCCAGCTTGCCCCAATGCACCTTGACGCGGGAAAAAGCTCGGCGGGCACCTTCGATGCAAACAGACCGCTTGATCACTTCAAACCGCGGGCAGGCATCCACCATCCACTTGATCGAGGCCAAAGTAGCTCTCGGGCACTAGCTCACCAGCCACATCCCGACTATGAAGTCCTTCATAGCCGTTGGCCGCCACTGTGGAGTTCGACCAACTGCTTGATTGGTCGCTCGAGGCATCGGATGTTCGGCCCAACATACTGGGACGAACAACTTCTCCATTGAGCTCCCCTCCACAGGCACGGTAGAACTCCACGGCGTCCCGAGGCGCTGCGTGGTAGATCTGCAAATGCCCACAGAAGCTCCGTGTTCGAGTAAGTAAAAGCGCCTCCTCCACATGTTTGCTTTGCATAAAGAATTTCTTACCGCTGCTATCTTCTTAGCCTCCTTGATATCCTGCTTGTGCTTTCTCGGCTTGGCCTTGGCATCTTTCAAATTCACAAGGGCCTTCATAGCTCGGCCTCCTTCATCTTGATTATGCTCCACGGACTCGCACTTCTTGCCGAGATCCCGAGCTCCTGCTGTACTCGCCCACTCTAGCACTTTGCTTTTCGCGCTCCTTACACTCCGGGCCGCCTTGTCTTGACCTCGGAGCACCTCTTCGTGGGGCGCCAATTGGCGGTGGCCCTGACCTACAGTCACGACACTTAGGTGTTAGACTTGTCAATTCTGCCCATCCTTAAATCCATAAGGCGGGAATTACTTACCCTTGTTCTCTTGAGCTGCCTCTTCGTGAGGATTTAGGCTCTCCTGCGCCTACTCCCAGGTGCCATTTCAGTTCGGCAACCTCGGCGATCACAGGCAGCAGCAAGCAGCACAACCTGCTTATTGACAACAATACTTATTATTAGGTTCCTGGGATTATAGTTGACCCTCCATTTGGCTTTTCTTTCAGAACACCAACCAGAGTATCAGGGGCTACTACCTATCGGGTGGTAATTTCATACATTTTTTACTTACCTCAAAGCCCGTCGGGAGGCTTGAGCGAGCTTGATCGATCCGCTTTTGGCGGATGGACCTTTGAATCACCACACTCATAAGAGTACGGTGCTCTTCTTCCATGGAAGCGCCTCGAAGCGCTTCCACCAGGCTATCCGGCACCGTTGATGCGCCGGAAGTCCTCGGCACGGGCAGCTCGCCCTCCCTAATGGGGGGCTGCCCGCCCAAGTCCCGAACCGTTGGGGGTTCCAGAGCAGTGTTCGATCGAGAGTTCGCCTTGTTGCGGCTCTCATCGACGCGATCCGCGGGGATCTTGAACCCGCATGCCCGACATCTGGAATCCCGCCGTGGGCGTCTCGAGTCACCTCCCCTACTCGAGAGCCTTGGGACAACACCTCTGTGTCATCCGCATGTGGAGGGTAGTGGCCGTCGGGAGCGAATTTATCGCCGAATCGCTCAGGGACCCGGAGGAGGATTCCTCGGGGTGAACCCTGGCCGGACTGCATATATGTTCGGCACTATAAGTATAAAAACTACGAAGTGAAACCATGATAGGATGCGGACACTTACGATCGCACCGGGGGCTTCCCGTGGGGCAGCCACCCTTCATCGCTGTAGGCGGCCGTGGTGGAGTAGTCCGGAAGGGATGCTTTCCCCTTCTTGGACGCCTCAGCCTCCCCCTTCGGGGCGGATTTTCTCTTCTTCTCCCCTCCAGTGCGGGAGGTGGAATTTCGTCTTGATTCCCCCCGCCTCCGCGGGAGGAATGTGTCTCGTTATCATCGGACGACAGAGGAATAACGGCCTTGCGCCGAGGGCCTTTTCCGCCCCCCTGGCCTGCTTCGCCGGGCCCCTCATCCTTCCCGGATGGTGCGTCTTCTTCTTCTTCCTCCTCCCCTTCGTGGGAGGAGTCCGCCTCGTCGTCTTGGACGAGGCTTGAACGAACCTTACGCGGAGACCCTTCCGGTCCCGGGGCCTTCTTTTTCCTTCTTCTCCGGCACCTCGTGCGGTGCGGGACTAGCATCTCCGTCGGAGAGCATCCGCTGGATCTTCCGCAACGGATCTGGGCGATCAATCTGCTCCGCTGTCTTCACATAATCCGAGGCAAATATATATAAATACTTAAAACTGCCCCCATAAATGTATTGGGAAAAGACTAAACCGGTGGAGGTCCCAAAACTCACGGATTGAAGCAGCGCTGCAGAAGTCCGCGGTCCTCGGATGTGGGAGGAGGTACTTGGAGGCCTTGAACAACACTTTCCAGCGCCTTTGTGCGTCATCTTTGTAAACTTCCGGGCGTCGGTGTTCGCCGGGGCGAACTCCCACAGATTTACCGCCGCCTTTGGCGGGCGGGATCCAGCGAACGAGCATGACCTGGATCACATTGACAAGCTTGATGTTCTTGTCCTTCATGCTTCTGATGCATGTTTGGAGTCCGGCCAGCTCCGTGGAATCGCCCCAGGACAGCCCCTTCTTTTCCCAGGAGGTTCTGATACTTGAATGATGCACCGGTAAGATTTGGAGAACGAGAGCTGAAAGCTGAGAATGAGGAATTATGACATGATGGCCTACGGAGGAAAGAAATGGAAATAACTCATGAAATGCTCCGGATGGGTGAGAAGAATTCCCACAATCAAAAACAATTATGAGAGGATGGCATCAAGCTAGAACCATGAATCTTCGAGAGAAGGGCAAGATTTAAGAGAAACTCTTCTTCGGTCTTCAAATGTTGAGAATGACGATGAGAAACATCACCATGAATTGTTGAGGCATTCCGGAATGAAAATTGGGAAGGTTGAACCAACGATGGAAAGAATTTGAAAGATCTTGGAGAAAGACATATGACTGATGATAACCTGTAACATCCCAAATTTTGGAATGTTAATATAATTAATTGAATTGTTTGTTTGTTTGCTTGAGTGAATTAAACTTGAGTGAAATTTGAACCTTTTCAAAAACTTTTGAAAGAGAGGAATAAAATGACTTTCCCTTCTCCGTAAATTCAAATTCATCCTATTAAAATCAATGAGAGAAGATGACATGACTTCTTCAACTATAAAGAATTTGAGCGGAGTTTTGCAATTTAATTCTTTCAAATATTTGCACTTGCTTCTCTATTTTTCTTCCCGAGAAATACCCGAAAATAAATTCTTGCAAGCAAGAAAGAGCGGAGAAAATGACCCTCCAAAATCAGGGGCATTTTGAAAATATTTGAGCCAAGAAAAACCAAAGTTTTATTTAAAATTATTTGCAAAAAGAAATAAAGCCTTTAGGGATTTTCTGAAAACATTTTTTTAAGTTTTATTTTGGCCGTGGAATAATGCTCATCATCTACATTTTGTTTTTCTGATAATTTTAGTATATAAAACTCTTTATTCGAATTGATTTGATTTCCTTTTATTGTTTTAGTTTCCTAATTTTAAAAATAGGAATGGAATCGTTTTATTAGGAAAAACCTGGCCCATTAAGCACTTTCCTATTCTAGCCCAACAAGAGATCATCTCCTTCCTCTGTTTCCTCTCACGTTCTGAAGCTTTCCATATCCATGGAGACAGAAACTCCACCTTCCCGATCTCCCTCGTCTTTCCATCCCAGCGCCCCGAGACCGCCTATAAAACCCCTCCTCTCCTTGTTCCATTTTTCCCATCACCACGTCCCTCCCCGCCTGTAGCCTTCTCGCCACCGTCCTCCTTTTCCTGCCTAGAACGCTCACCAGGAGCTCTCCTGAACCTCCCCAGCGCCGACCCCTCCTCCGCCACCCCACCCTCGCCGCGACCTCGCCCCCTCGCCGAGCAGCCTCCACATCGCCGTCTCCTTCCGCCATCTCTGCCTCACGTCTGATTAACTCCTTGTTGTTTTTTTCTTTCTTTTGTCTATTCCCGTACCACCGTTAGATCTTGATCCTAAGGCCCCAAATAGATCACTTAATAGCCAAACCGTTTTCTTCAAATGTGCGGCCGTCCTCTAGATAGCCTAAACGCAGCACTGCGACAACCAATCAAATCTCGCCACGTCGCGTTTTCGTTTTCAAATTTATTTCTGTAACAGATTTAGTTCCGTTCTTGTTTAGCTTATAACTTTTGATCTAGAAGTCCAATGATGCTGATTCTTTTTGCGTTAGATCACAATTTTCTTGTAGTTTCCAAAATATATAATTTGTCTATGTTTGGATTTATAAAAATTGAGTTAGATCAGATTTGAATTAAAGCTTGTTTTGCTTATTCGGGAGTTTAAAAATAGATTTTATTTGATTCTTTTTTCTACTGATCACTAGTGATCATATTTACCAGTGGTAAAAATTTCAAAATTGTTTGAGTATTTTAGCTTATTATTTCATGTAAAACAAATTCTGTTTTAGTTCTATTGAATTATAGCTACTTCTTTTCTATAGTTGTTTTAAATTATTTTATTTTATATTTCAGAAAGTTTATGTTTGGTTTCTATTAGCTAAACAGTAGGTGTTCAACAAGTTTTTATATTTATTTTATTTTGTTATCGTGAAATCAATTCAAGTTCGCTAATAACTTGCAATGGATTTCTCTACTTTTAACTCCCAATTGAAAATACTTTCAAAATAGCTTTATGAAAAAAATACTTTATTTTTTTTGTCTTAACTAAATTTATATTTTATTCTCTGTTATTTTAGTGTTTTATTTTCCGTTAGACAAAACTATTTTTGTGAATGTTCTAGAAGAAGACTCCTAGTTTTATTTGAAGTTCCTTCGATTCTTATTAAGCTCTCTCTTTTGTTTTGATTGTTAGTGTGAGTGCTTATGTGAATGATATGTTTGTTATATAGATTTCATCGAGAGTGACGAGTAGTCTATCAAGTTATTTCTTGAGAACGATAATTCTTCTTCGTCAACATCACCGAGCAAGTTCACTTTGATCATTGCTTTCATACCTATGTTTTATTGCATTTAGTGGCATCCTTGCAACCACCCCTCGGTAGTGTTATTGAATCCTTGTAGTTGAGTAGTATGCATGAGGTAGGAACCCATCACCCTGTTACCAAGCCGGGACGTTATTTATTTTAATGCTACGCTATAGTAGACGGGGTTTGGTATGAGTGCTCGAGTGGTGTGAGAATGAAGGATTTCGTCAATGACGACAACTCCATGATGGCACCTGCAAGGACTGCATCTTCAAGGCCTCAAGACTTCAAGACTCGAGACAAGAATTCAATACACACTCTTTGGGTGAAGGATGGTTGACGGCACCTGGAGGAACCAGTGGTTGGCGGGATGCATGGAGAAGCGCCATGACATCTTGCGGAAAGCTTCACCCAGACTCAAAGAGACGGAAGAATACTTCACGCCCGAAGCTTACCCTGTGCAACCGCAAGTCATTATGGGCTCGGCTTGGTTGACCTTAGTTGTGACTCTGGCTGGGGCGGTACTAGCAGATGTAGAACTACGGTAGGATGGGTTGAGTACGGACGGTGGTCGAGGAACTCTTTGGAAGACCATGTTTGGTCATCTTGTTCTCAAACACTACGAAGTGCGAGAACGTAAAGAGAGGATCGAATCTTGCGGGTAAAGTGTACAAACCTCTGCAGAGGGTTATAACCTAATCGATTAGCCGTGTCCCGATTCACGGACAATTTGAGCATCTGGACTTGGATCTATCTCGGAACTCTCAACACCGGACTGATAACGTAATTGTGGGCAACTTATGATGTTTTGGGTGATGAGACATCGGTTGGCGGAACCATGTCATGATAGAAGGCTCCATAGTACAGACTTCATTTATTCCTTTGATGTAGGGTAAATAAAACCAGCTTTTACATAAGCAAAACTCGATCTGAGCCACAAAGCCATGTTGCATATAGTATAGTTTTATCATCTGTTTTCGCATATTGTGATCTTGCGGTACATTCAATGTAATTGACCTACACGGCTGCAACGTATCATGTTGCAGATATTTACTCGACGAGTAAGAGTTACGATCTGAGGTTACGGTCTACACTCAACTCGCCGATGGCGTTGTTGGGACTCCACACCCGTTTGATTTGTTTCAGCTGAGTATTATGAGGTATATATCATTTTATGTTATTTATACATGTGATTGCACTTTGATATATACATTGATGTACTATGTGTGCCGACATACTTGATCCGAGGATGGCACGAGAACACGAGGCTTGACCGTCTGAGTTCGGTCGCTCTGAAATGGTATCAGAGCACAAGTTGACTGTAGGACGTGACCCTAGAAATCGGAAAGCCCCTAGGATAGGATATCTTAAAAACTTTATTTACAAAAGACTCTTACTTCTCATCTTTTCTGAATTTATCAAATATACCCTCTCATCTCAAATAGTTAGAATATACCCCTTATCCTTTGATCACCCAACTGAAGACGCTCCAAGAAGGATTTGATATCGGAGAACTGATGACCCTATTGGAGTAAAGAGGATTTCACCATGTATTAGAAGCTACAACAGTTGAAGACTAGAAGAATTTGAAGAATCTGAAGAATTATTTGACCTTTAGAAGACCAAACCCCCGTTACACACTTACGTTAGATGCGGCGATTTGTGAGCTGTCATTTGTTTTATGTTTTCCGACAGCCACAAAGTAAAACCTGTTTCTTCAAAAACTATTGTTTGTATTGTGTGTATATCCCTCCCCACCTCTCTCATATCTCATCCCAAAACTTTTGGACCCCATATATGATGAACGAAGTTGGCCGATATTCTCTCGATCAAGACTCACCGGAGGCGAGCTATGGATTCGAACATGGAGAATCACTTGGGAGCAATTTGGTTTCAAGGAAGTATGAGGTCTAATCGCTCTTGAGATTTTACGAAAGTGCTGCAACTGGTGGAAAATGCATCAAGCCATACAGGGATTTAATGGAGCAAGAACTTGGGAGGAATTCAAGAAGACCCTGATGAGATCACGTCTCATCCGGAAGCACTATGATAACCCGAATAAGAAACCTTGTGCCTGCAAGATTTGCGGAGAAATAGGACACACCCAGGAGGAACACAAGGTTGGATGCCCTCATTGTGAGGAGAAACACCCAGCTGAGAAATGCCCAACTAGTCAGGTGACTTGTTTCTTGTGTGAAGGAACCACCCATTACCCGACTCAGTGTCACATTTACCCCATGGCGCAACAAACTATTCAGGAGCAGGAAGAAGGAATGAAATAAGCCCTCAGAAGTTATGAAAGAACACTGTGATGAAGGAATGTGTTGAAGACCACGATGGAGAAGGCCTCAACAGATTTTACTCCAATGCACCTATTCATGTGGAGAAGAAGGACATTTTTCACAAGATTGCACCAAGGAAAGAAAAGAGTGTTCTGGATACTTCCGGCGGAAGCAATAAAGTTTGACCCCGGAGATAGAAACTCGAAGCGATACAAATGAAATCCGGAAGAGAAGACAATCCGAGAACAACGCAACTTTTGCAGAGAAGGACCTAAGTCATATCACTTGTTACAGATGCAAGGATTTAGGTCATTACGCTAGTAAATGTCGAGAAAAGAAGCCAAGAATCCAAGGAGTCCGCATAGTCACAAAGAAGCCCCAGACATGTCGGAAGTCATTTGTTTTTCGCTGCAAGGGGCAGGACATTATGCTATTAAATGTCCCGACAAGATGAAAGCTGGAGTTGAGTAGTTGGAATTTTGATATGGATAATAAGAGTAGTAGAAAGCAATTCCATTTTCATGAGCTCAATGAGTTGAGTTATGTAATAGATTACCCTGAGATTGTAATAGTTCATGACTCAATAAAGTTGTAATGTCACATGCTGAAAAGCTTTAAGGAGTTGCCATATTTTATCTTGGAAATTAATATTCTTGATGAACATGGAAGAAAGTGAGTTGTGATGCATAAACAGGAAATTGGAAATTGAGTTTGAAGTTCTGTTTGGATGATATGAATGTATGCCCCAGGAGATAAGTACCTTAATTCTGAGCATCATTTCTGTTTCACAACTGCAGATGACGACCCTTTACGAGTCTTTCCTTAAAGGTCCGGAAACCATCATGACCCTGACAAGTGATCATGATTACCCGAAGATCCTGAAGGACATGATGAAGCATATTCACCTCGAAGGAGATGCAGTCTACAAAGGCTACCCTTCATGCATAAGGGAGTGGAACTTTGGTATGTGGAGGTACACCTCCACCATTTGAAAGGAGTTTGCCCAAAATGATGGGGCAGTACTTTTCATTTCACGTGTGCCACAAGCAACTTTCTTCGATGCTGTTCGTGAAGCAGCCATGGAAGCCATACGTCAGATCGGAGAAATACTTGAAGCAAGACTCCGTTATACTCAGGAATACCTAAGCGAAGTGCATACTGAGATGATGGAAGTGAAGCTCAAGGCCACCACAATGAAACAGAAGATTGAAGAATTCAAGGCACATGTCGCACAATTTCAGTGGGACTGAAGAATCCTCAAGGAGGAAAAATGAATAAAGTTGGAAGTAATGTCTGACCATACCGAACCATGTGGGTGGAAGCATTTGTAATAAACCTTTTGGAATTTGGATTCACGAAAAACGATTAAGGATGTAATGAAAGATTGATATGAGAATAATGAGATGTTATGGATAAACTTGTCCATTTATTTTAGTCATAGTACTCTGTAAAACCACAGGATCAATGAGGAAAGAAATGTGTTATCCATGATAGTCCATAGAAGGAAGCTGGACAAAATAAGTTGGAATTTTGCTTTTGATATGATGGTATGAAGAAACAGAGTACTACTGGATTTAAAGAAGGTGTAACAAGAGAGTTACTCCAAGGATGAGTTAAAGCTGCACTAGTGTTGAAGTGGGCCATAACCCACAGGCCCGGGATTTTGAAAGGAAACTGATATAACCTTGATAAAGGAATAAATTGGAGGAATCCGCAGTCCAATCAGCATATGTTTCGTAGGAGATTACGCAAAAACCTAAGAGTGGTGAAGTAACGATAGATGTTTTGTTTGGCTTGCAGAAACCATGGATTTACTCAAACCCAATTTGAGGACAAGAGAAATTTTGCAATGCTTGTGAGTATGCCCAAGTGTTAGAATACGTGATTCACTGTCTACGTATGTGGTAATGATTCAAGTACGGGATGGATTGGCCCCCATACCGAAGACTTCTATCATGAACTATCATATGTTGATGGAAAATCAGAGAGACTTGAAAAACTTTGAAGAGTGTCGACGCTTTAAGCCCTAAAACCATAGAATGGTAGGACGATGGAACCCCTTTATAGGCAACCGTTGCCAATCGTAGGTTATACGGTGAGGTTCAACCCAGACCCATTTTCTGCAGGAGAAACCATAAATTGTAGACCACCATGAGTATTTCGAAAGTTGTCTAGAATGGACACGAGCCTATCAGCTAAGAAGATCCAGTCCCGGACAAATTTCAACTTTGACGAACCGACCCAAGATTCTGAGGAAAACTCTACGTTTCTGACAGAGGAGCTATTTTAAGATATGTGAAGAGACATACATTGTCAACACTCCAGAGGAAGTATCTGAGTTTATTGGAACTGTAACCTTACTTTTAAGTGTGGTAGCACCCCTGACCTTTCTGACCAAGACATTTGCTAGAAGACCCCAACCTCTAACCTTTTCTTGCTAGCCTCTTCGAATCTCGAGGACGAGATTCATTTTAAGTGTGGTAGGTTTGTAACATCCCAAATTTTGGAATGTTAATATAATTAATTGAATTGTTTGTTTGTTTGCTTGAGTGAATTAAACTTGAGTGAAATTTGAACCTTTTCAAAACTTTTGAAAGAGAGGGAATAAAATGACTTTCCCTTCTCCGTAAATTCAAATTCATCCTATTAAAATCAATGAGAGAAGATGACATGACTTCTTCAACTATAAAGAATTTGAACGGAGTTTTGCAATTTAATTCTTTCAAATATTTGCACTTGCTTCTCTATTTTTCTTCCCCGAGAAATACCCCGAAAAATAAATTCTTGCAAGCAAGAAAGAGCGGAGGAAAATGACCCTCCAAAATCAGGGGCATTTTTGAAAATATTTGAGCCAAGAAAAACCAAAGTTTTTATTTAAAAATTATTTGTAAAAAGAAATAAAGCCTTTAGGATTTTCTGGAAAACAATTTTTTTAAGTTTTTATTTTGGCCGTGGAATAATGCTCATCATCTACATTTTATTTTTCTGATAATTTTAGTATATACAAACTCTTTATTCGAATTGATTTGATTTCCTTTTTATTGTTTTAGTTTCCTAATTTTAAAAATAGGAATGGAATCGTTTTATTAGGAAAAACCTGGCCCATTAAGCACTTTCCTATTCTAGCCCAACAAGAGATCATCTCCTTCCTCTGTTTCCTCTCACGTTCTGAAGCTTTCCATATCCATGGAGACAGAAACTCCACCTTCCCGATCTCCCTCGTCTTTCCATCCCAGCGCCTCCGAGACCGCCTATAAAACCCCTCCTCTCCTCGCTCCATTTTTCCCATCACCACCCCTCCCTGCCCGTAGCCTTCTCGCCACCGTCCTCCTTTTCCTGCCTAGAACGCCACCAGAGCTCTCCTGAACCTCCCCAGCGCCGACCCCTCCTCCGCCACCCCACCCTCGCCGGGCGACCTCGCCCCCTCCCGAGCAGCCTCCACATCGCCGTCTCCTTCCTGCCATCTCTGCCTCACGTCATGTAACTCCTTGTTGTTTTTTCTCTTTCTTTTGTCTATTCCCGCACCACCGTTAGATCTTGATCCTAAGGCCCCAAATAGATCACTTAATAGCCAAACCGTTTTCTTCAAATGTGCGGCCGTCCTGTAGATAGCCTAAAACGCGCACACCCGACAACCAATCAAATCTCGCCACGTCGCGTTTTCGTTTTCAGATTTATTTCCGTAACGATTTAGTTCCGTTCTTGTTTAGCTTATAACTTTTGATCTAGAAGTCCAATGATGTTGATTCTTTTTATGTTAGATCACAATTTTCTTGTAGTTTCCAAAATATATAATTTGTCTATGTTTGGATTTATAAAAATTGAGTTAGATCAGATTTGAATTAAAGCTTGTTTTGCTTATTCTGGGAGTTTAAAATAGATTTTATTTGATTCTTTTTTCTACTGATCACTAGTGATCATATTTACCAGTGGTAAAAATTTCAAAATTGTTTGAGTATTTTAGCTTATTATTTCATGTAAAACAAATTCTGTTTTAGTTCTATTCAATTATAGCTACTTCTTTTCTATAGTTGTTTTTAAATTATTTTATTTTATATTTCAGAAAGTTTATGTTTGGTTTCTATTAGCTAAACAGTAGGTGTTCAACAAGTTTTTATATTTATTTTATTTTGTTATCGTGAAATCAATTCAAGTTCGCTAATAACTTGCAATGGATTTCTCTCTGTTTTAACTCCCAATTGAAAATACTTTCAAAATAGCTTTATGAAAAAAATACTTTATTTTTTTTTGTCTTAACTAAATTTATATTTTATTCTCTGTTATTTTAGTGTTTTATTTTCCGTTAGACAAAACTATTTTTGTGAATGTTGTAGAAGAAGACTCCTAGTTTTATTTGAAGTTCCTTCGATTCTTATTCGCTCTCTCTTTTGTTTTGATTGTTAGTGTGAGTGCTTATGTGAATGATAGGTTTGTTATATAGATTTCATCGAGAGTGACGAGTAGTCTATCAAGTTATTTCTTGAGAACGATAATTCTTCTTCGTCAACATCACCGAGCAAGTTCACTTTGATCATTGCTTTCATACCTATGTTTTATTGCATTTAGTGGCATCCTTGCAACCACCCCTCATAGAGTGTTATTGAATCCTTGTAGTTGAGTAGTATGCATGAGGTAGGAACCCATCACCCTGTTACCAAGCCCGGACGTTATTTATTTTAATGCTACGCTATAGTAGACGGGGTTTGGTATGAGTGCTCGAGGAGTGGTGTGAGAATGAAGGATTTCGCCAATGACGACAACTCCATGATGGCACCTGCAAGGACTGCATCTTCAAGGCCTCAAGACTTCAAGACTCGAGACAAGAATTCAATACACACTCTTGGGTGAAGGATGGTTGACGGGCACCTGGAGGAACCAAGGTTGGCCGGGATGCATGGAGAAGCGCCATGACATCTTGCGGAAAGCTTCACCCAGACTCAAAGAGACGGAAGAATACTTCACGCCGGAAGCTTACCCGTGCAACCGCAAGTCATTATGGGCTCGCTTGGTTGACCTTAGTTGTGACTCTGGCTGGGGCGGTACTAGCAGATGTAGAACTACGGTAGGATGGGTTGAGTACCGGACGGTGGTCGAGGAACTCTTTGGAAGACCATGTTTGGTCATCTTGTTCTCAAACACTCAAGTGCGAGAACGTAAAGAGAGGGATCGAATCTTGCGGGTAAAGCGTACAAACCTCTGCAGAGGGTTATAACCTAATCGATTAGCCGTGTCCCCGGTTACGGACAATTTGAGCATCTGGACTTGGATCTATCTCGGAACTCTCAACACCGGACTGATAACGTAATTGTGGGCAACTTATGATGTTTTGGGTGATGAGACATCGGTTGGCGGAACCATGTCATGATAGAAGGCTCCATAGTACAAACTTCATTTATTCCTTTGATGTAGGGTAAATAAAACCAGCTTTTACGCAAACAAAACTCAGATACAGAGCCACAAAGCCATGTTGCATATAGTATAGTTTTATCATCTGTTTTCGATATTGTGATCTTGCGGTACATTCAATGTAATGACCTACACGGCTGCAACGTATCATGTTGCAGATATTTACTCGACGAGTAAGAGTTACGATCAGAGTTACGGTCTACACTCAACTCGCCGATGGCGTTGTTGGGACTCCACACCCGTTTGATTTGTTTTCGCTGAGTATTATGAGGTATATATCATTTTATTTTATTTATACATGTGATTGCACTTTGATATATACATTGATGTACTGTGTGTGCCAAAGATACTGATCCGTGGATGGCACAAGAATACGTAGGCTTGACCGTCTGAGGTCGGGTCGCTACATAACCCATTCTTACGTCAAACTTTGAAAGAATTTGAGAATCGCTCCGGATCAATTAGAAGAGTCGGGTAAGATCCTGGGAAAAGACCTGTGGGTTAGGGCCCACTCGAAAGAAACAACGTTGAAGGATTTCTTGAAATAAAGATTGCACCGGTAGAATTAAATGGCTTGAATGAGATAACAACCTCAAAATAACTTGAGTGGACCTGGAATGAAAAGACGAGCCTTCTGAGATATCTTCAACACTCCAGAACAAATGAATAGCGAGAAGTGAATGATTAAGAGGTGCATAGGCAAGAGAAAGCATTTGCAGCAAGGAAAGGAATGTGATCAACACTGAAAGCTTGAGTTAAATCCACCGGAAAAGAATACAAGAATGAAGAATGATGAACTTGGAGCTGTTGAGCATTTTCATGAGGGATCACTGGATAAGAACATTGAAAGAAAAGAATGAAGAGACTTCCCACAAATAAAAGGATACATGATTAAAATATATAAGTCCTTGCAGAAAAGGGTGGGAGGGCGGGAAAACAAAACAACTTGGGACGGGTGAAACAAACACCGTTGTGAAAACTAAGAAGTGATCTTGCGAATGTTGAAATGATCGGATCCACTTGATGAGAAGCACGCCGGTTGGAAAAGAATTGACATGGCAACCTCGATGATCAAGAAGGATTAGTATTCACATAGCAATATGAGAACACCGTTTAGGGAAGGTATGGATCAACATTTGACTTCAAAGCAACTCGAATACCACAAATAAAACAAAACAAAGGATTTGGCTTGCAGAATAAGCCGGAACAAATACATATGATAGAGATTTACCCAATCCCATATCATGCATCTGTCGGAAAGATATTCTAGGAGCTACTTGAATTCCCACCTATAAACTCCCAAAACTTTACGGTTATGCAATCTGTGTTGGGGATCAGGGACACAAAATATATCACCCAAACTAACAATACCTAGATCCAAATTGTATCCATCCGTCAACACATAACCAAGAAAACTCCGAAATCGTGTACCTCAACCTTCAAAAGCATCCGTTATACAAGCTATGGCAATACTCCCGAACTCGCCCAAAGATCAAGTTATCGGGTTATCTCACCAACAACTGTACAAAAGAGATTTTCGATGTTGGCAAAGCTCGTATTCCAGAATCAGAACGATAAAATTGTGACGACAACACCTCGGAGCTCAACTCCCCGGGACACTGCCACAACCCCTAAATGTCAGGACGCACCAAGAACAATGTTCTCGTCACAAGAATATCGGAACGATCCCAAGATACCCACGTGATCCTAAAAAAAAATTCGTGAAATTTGAGGAGAGGAAAGACAAAATATCTACGTCAGGAGGCCTCACCAGAGCGATTTAAGGGACCGAGGAGTAAAAAGAATCCTACTCTCCGATATATATAATCCTAAGACTCAAAATAGTTTTCTTCTAGACTCAACAACGGCCAACAAACAAGGGGGCTCCTAAGGTCGGTCGAGGCTCTGATACCAACTTGTCACGCCCAATATGCGACCCTATCCAAAAGGAACTCGACGGTCCCACCAAGGATAGACCCGCATATTGAAACGGTTTTGCAAGGTGGATATCATTACATCAACATTACATAATAGATGGGGATACATACATAAGGCACAAATGCCACAAGAATATATCAACATCATATACAAGAGATCAACATCCGACTACGGATGAAACATAAAAAGAAACTCAAACGACATCCACCTCGCTAGCCCAGGCTGCCGACCGAACCTATCCCCGATCAAGAAGAAGCGAATAAGAACTCCAAAACAAGCAAACATCGCTCTCGCGTCATGATCATCGCAAACCTGTACCTGCAATGGTGGTGTAGTAATCTGTGAGCTACGAGGACTCAAAGAATCCCATTACCATGGGTATTAAGACTAGCAAAGCTTAAAGGGAAAGGAAGGGGTAAAGTGGTGAGGTTGCAGCAGCGACTAAGCATATATGGTGGCTAACATACGCAAGTGAGAGCGAGAAGAGAAACAAAGGAACGGTCGTCAACTAGTAATGATCAAGAAGTGATCCTGAACTCCTACTTACGCCGACATAACCCGAAACCGTGTTCTCCTCTCGATCAACCCGAAAAGAGACACTCACGGTTACGCATACGGTTGGTGTATTTTAGAAGAGTTTGCTTCAAGTTTACTACAACCGGATATTAACAAATTCCCATCTGCCACATAACCGCAGGGCACGGCTCTCGAAAGTTTATACCCTGCAGGGTGTCCCAACTTAGCCCATGATAAGCTCTCGCGATCAATGAAGGATATTCCTTCTCCCGGAAGACCCGATCAGTCTGGAATCCGGCTACAAGACATTTCGACAAAGAATAAAACAAGACCAGCAAAGCCGCCTGATGCGCCGACAATCCCGATAGGAGTTGCACATATCTCGTTCTCGTGGCAACACCGGATGAGACAGCTCTGAGTAAAACCAAGCCTCGAGTTTCCCGTGGTGGCCTCAGAGCGTCTCGGTTCAAACCAGCACTTAGAGAAGCACTGGCCGGGGGCTAAATAAAGATGACCCTCGGGTTGGCCGACCCAAGGAAGGGTAGAGGTGGTGGTGAGGCAAATGGTAAAACCAAGGTTGGGCCTTGCTGGAGGAGTCTTATTCAAAGCGAACTGTCAAGGGGGTCCCATAAACCACCCAACCGCGTTAGGGACGCAAAATCCGGGAACATAATACCGATATGACGGAAACTAGGGCGGCAAGAGTGGAACAAAACACCAGGCATAAGGCCGAGCCTTCCACCCTTTACCAAGTATATAGATGCATCAATTAAATAAGATATAATGTGATATCCCAACAAGTAAACATGTTCCAACAAGGAACAACATCTCCATGTTCCAACAAGGAACAAACTTCATCTTCACCTGCAACTAACAACGCTATAAGAGGGGCTGAGCAAAGCGGTAACATAGCCAAACAATGGTTTGCTAGGAAGGGTGCAACAGGTTAGAGGTTCATGGCAATTTGGGAGGCTTGAGCAGCAAGTGATAGGTAGCGCAGCATAGCGATAGAACGAAGCAACTAGCATAGCAATGATAGTAGTGAGATCCGGGTAGCGGTCATCTTGCCTGAAATCCCGCTAGGAAGAAGAACGAGTCCATGAAGACGCATTTAACGGAAGTAGTCGAACGAATCCTCACAATCGCAACATTACCGGAACCGAGAAGCAACACCGGAAAGAAACAAACAACATGGTAAATGCACAAGCATAAACATGGCATGATGCACAAACAAGTATGATGCATGTCCGGTTTAATGAAGCATGGCATGGCAAAGTGCAACAAACAATAGTACAAGTTAAGTGGACAAAACACTACAGCAATTATTCAGTTTAATCTCGTTTAAGCTACCAAACAATATTAAATGTTGTTAAACATGACAAGAGGTGGAGCATAATTAAACTACCTATCTAGGCAAGTTTAAATGAGGCCGTAAATAAGAAACAACAATTCCGGAAAATCCTCATGAGCAATATTTCAAATTTGGTACTGTTCTGCCCTAGAACATATTTTATTGTTGTTAAACAGGAAAATAAACTGCACCATGTTAAACTAGGCATTTTTTCACCCCAAATACATATAAAGTTTGTTTAAAACCGAGCTACGGTTATTTAGTTATGAAATAAATCATTTTAACATGGCATATTAGCAAATTTAATCAAACAGCATTTTAAACATTCCAAACATGGATGAAAGTGGCATATTATTAATCTACACAATTTTCTGAGCATATTATATATATATATAACATTTTAATCCGATGCACAGATTATTAGTTATTAAATGCATGAAGTCTAGGGGGTTTTCTGTAAAACTGTAATTCCCTGGATAATTAGCAAATTCGCAGAATGGAAAAAAGAACTACTCTGGGCCGAATCTGGCTGGCCCATCAGTGCTCAGGAGAGGGGTGGGTGGCTGCTCACATCCATGGGCTTGGCCCGGTTCGGTGGAGGAGGCGTGCGCTGGGCCGGGGAGGCGCTAGGCCTTGCGCGAGACATGGCCCAGGCGCGGGTTCGATGCGGTCAACGCGACGACGAGGGAACTGCTGCTGTTCTCGTCTCTGACGAACAGAAACAGCAGCAGGGGAGGCCCGCGATGAGGGCTCGGGGACGAGCTCACTCCGCGAGGGATTCGCGCAGAAGGGAAGCGGCGGACTCAGCGCGGCAGGGAGCTCGACGGACGGGTCGAGCTGAGGAGCTCAGGCCTCAAAAGGGAGCAGAGGAGGCCGAGACGCCATGGCAGGGGAACAGCAGTGCGATGCAGGGGCTCCGGCGAGGCGGCCTCGGCGGGGACCGGCCAGAACGGGACGCAGCTTGAGGCGGGGAAGACCCAGATCATGACGAAGCCGGCGGATCCGAGCTTGGGACGACCGGTCCTCGTCGGATCGAAGGAGCGGCGACGCGGCAAAGCTCGAGTGGCTCCCTGGAGCTGTTACAGAGAAAAAGGAGAGGGATGAGAGGCAGGGGAGGAGCTTAGGAAGGAAAAGAGGACGGCACGGGGGCTCATCTTCCGGTTCGGTCGGCAGACGACGAGGCGGACGAGGAGGACGGCCGGCGTCCTCAGGGTCCTCGTAGGAGGAGGAGCTTGGGTCGGCTGGGGCCCCGGGCACGAGCGTTCCCGCTCGGGAGGAGCTGCTGCTGGGGCGCGGCGGGTCGGCTCTGCAGTGGCCGGAGGCTGGCCGGGGTGGCCTGGCCGGCAGAACTTCTCGCCGGGGACGACGGCAGGCAAACTGGAGGAGAGGCGCGGGGCTCGGTGGTGCTCCGGAGTCGAGGTGGGGCCAGGGACGAGGCATGGCTCAGGCAAGAGGAGGGGCGCTGCGGGATTCAGTGGTTGTGGAGGGGATCGACGGAGATTGGCCGACGGCTGAAATCGAGGAGAGGATTTTGGATCGGGGAGGATCCCGATGAGGAAGGGACAGGAAGAGTGGCAGCGCTCGGGAGTGGGTGGATGGGACAGGATCCCTAAAATTTAGGGTTGGGCTGATATTTATATCAGATGAATTTAGATTAGGGGATATCTCGTCCCTACGATTTCGATCGGACGGTTCGAGATAAATAGGTTAGGAAGTCTAAATAAGAAAACGGAGACGTTTTATAGATGTTAGGAGATGATCTGAATGCAACGGTGATGACTGAGCGATTCGGGTTCGGGGCAGGTTTCGGACGCACGCGAGGGGTCTTGAGCAAAGAGTAGAGAGGGTCAAGCGGACAAACAAGAGGGAATCGAAAACCCCGATTGGTCTCGAAACGGTCAACGAAAGCAAGGGGGGGACGCGGCAACTACGAACGGGTGCAAGCTTTATGAAAAAATGCAGATGCAAGTTTTTAAAAACAATGACAGCAACGAGTGCCGATGCAATGCAAATGATGCGATGATGAAATGCATGACATGAACAAAATGCAAAACAACAGACAAAAACCCAACCACGAAGGAAATAATATAACACATCTCCGGAAAAGGCAAGAGTTGGAGTTACGAATATGGAAAGTTGTATCCGGGGCGTTACAGTGGGCGACGAACACGACTCCCTTGTGGGGTCCTGGGGTCGGGATGACCTGCCCAGCGTCCGGTAGCCGGTGCGCTATGTCTGCAACCAAGTATCCGGTCGCCCGAAGATTTTCTATGTGCTCCTCCTTGACGGTGGAAGCCACCCACTTGCCTCGTGCTCCGGACAAGTTTAGCTGTGCGGAGGAGACTTGGGCTTGGGCGTTGGAGCTCGAGGGGGCAGGAATGGGTAGAGAAGGAAGAAGGCGTGGGTAAAAGTGAGGAAATCTTATCCCTTTATAGAGGCGACGAAAGCGGTGCGCCTCCCCACTTGCCCGTTGGGAATCGCTTGCTTCCCAAGCGCCATGATTAATGATGTGGTGGGATTACCCTTACCCGTATTGATGAGAATCCCGTGATGAGTGGGCACGATCTCTGCTTTGACAAGACGTGTCAAGGAAACCGCCTCGCAATATGCGTTATGGCTGGTTATGGAAAGACGGTTCGAATAATGACCTGATCGTAGTGACACGTCGCGTTGCCTAAAAAGTTGTCAGCAAATTGCCTTTGTGAAACATCATTCTCTCTACGGTGGCATGCAAAGATCATCTTGTGGATCCGGACACGGTTTGAGTGTTTGATAATTACCTTGGAGTATTCGGAGGAGGAACCCGCCCTGCAATGCCGAATACAATACTGCGCGCCAGACTCATCGTCATTGAAGCCTGGTTCAGGGGCTACTGAGGGAGTCCTGGATTAGGGGGTATCCGGACAGCCGGACTGTGTACAACGTCCGGACTATTGAAGCGTGAAGATACAAGACTCAAGACTTCGGCCCGTGTCCGGATGGGATTTCCTTGGCGTGGAAGGCAAGCTTGGCGATCCGATATTATACTTTCTTCCTTGTAACCGACTCCATGTAAACCCTAGCCCTCTCCGGTGCCTATATAAACCGGAGATGTTGGTCCTTAGAAGGCCGATCACAATTACATTCATACCATCATAAGCTAGCTCTTAGGGTTTAGCCTCTACGATCTCGTGGTAGATCTACTCTTGTACTATCCATATCATCAATATTAATCAAGCAGGAAGTAGGGTTTTACCTCCATCGAGAGGGCCCGAACCTGGGTAAACATCTGTGTCCCTTGCTTCCTGTTACCATCAGCCTTGACGCACAGATCGGGACCCCCTACCCGAGATCCGCCGGTTTTGACACCGACAACGTCGTCCACAGCAACACCTCGACGTCCCTCATCCACCGTACCGGATGAGGATCCGTCGTCGATCTCATTGTCCCGCCGGTTCAGCCACCATGTCCTCCACCTCCAAGGAGCTGCCCAAATGTTCCCCTCGTCTTTCGCGCCACCTCCATTCCCACACCGCCTTCTTCACCTGCACCACCGGAAAAGCATCATCATCACTGTTTCCTCGGATAAAGCTGCGGCCTAATCGGCGCCACCAAAGAGGTTGTACACTAATTGCCGCATTTTCTTCTTGATTCGATCTCACGGTGCTGCCGGCGCTCGGTCCCGAGCCGACACGGCGCGGCTCCATCCACGGCGGCGTCGTCGACCACTTCCTCCACGGCGTCACTCCCTCGGCGGCGACGTCCACATTAGTAGGAGCTGCTGCTGCTTTAGCTCTCGCTCGTGCTGCTGCTCTGCTCTTGCTCTCGGTCCCCGCTCGTCTCTTGCTTGCTATTGCTTTGCTCGCTTGCTGCTCTCGCTCTTGCTCTTGCTTGCGATGCTGCTCTGATTTGGCTACACTTGATCGACTGAATCGACTTTTGGGTCAGTCGATTTTCAAGGGGTGGGCTCGCCGGGGTGAAGGAAGAACCAGCCGCAGCGGGGAGGGGGGCTCGCTGAAGAGGTACCCCACAATCTATCTTATGGTTCAGGATGGGGGTGGTGGTCGCTGGCGGTGGCGGGACGTTGGCGGGGTGGTGGCGTGGGGATCGCCGGAGAAAAAGCCCGGCACGTGGGGGCCTAGAGGGATGGCCGGGGTGGGGTGGATCGGCGGTGGGGAGTGTTTCCGGTGTCTTGGCGGCGACCGCCGTCATGGGCGCGGGGGCTGCTGTTTGGCGGTGGTGGCTGGCGGCTCAGGGGGTGGTGGTTGAAGATGAACTGCAGGCCCTTGATTTCGTATCCAACGGTTGCAAAATCGACTGACCAGAGATGAAAAAGTCATTCGACCGACGTGTAGCCTCACCTTGCTAGTGCGTTCAGTTTCGACAGCAAAATTCAGTTTCAATAGTTAGGTTCAGTTTGACGATTAAGTTCAGTTTCGGCGCTTAAGTTCTGTTTTGATGCTTAAGTTCAGAGATGAGCGGCTGATGTATTTTACAGCTAGCACTTTGTGGTTATGTATTTTACGTCATGTATTGGAGATGCTATTAGAATTCCACTCAGGTTAACGTTGTTCGTTGTCTCTCTTGTCCTGCTTCAGCCTCGGCGTCGTACAACTAACCGGAGCTGCTCCAACGAAGAAACCCTCCATCACAGTGGAGCAGTACCTTGGGCTCCATCTCCAGACGCCTAAGATCTTCTTCTCCTCCTCCGACAGCAAAGTCAGCCGGAGCATCCTCACCGGCCAACCCAATCACGCTGAGATCGACATGGCTTCGCCAAAGAGGTTGTACACTTGTTGCATCTCTTTTTTACTCTACATGTTATATATATTGTCCGCTAAGCACACGGATTTGTTCCTTTAGTGTCTCCTTGAAAGAAAAAATGTAGGAATTTTAATTTTCACTTGTCCTCCTTTTCAAATTCCTATTCATGAAGCACAAGACTAAGAGATAGTAGCATAATAGCATTATAACCGTACATTTTCTTGTGGTTTGACTTAATCTCACCATGCTTCTTTGCATCCTGTGATCTTCCAATTGTTGTGAATCAAACACCCAGATTGGCAGAAATCCTGTGTTTTTAAATTCTCTGTTTTGCACGTGCATTCCTATCCTATTCCTGTCTATTTCCTATCCCTGCATTGTTGGAATCCTCCAATTCAAACGAGCCCTTACAGAATTACTTCTCTTACAGATAGTTGTCAAAGAAAATCATGCGTGGTTTGTCCCGCTCCTGCTGCGCCGCTGTCCACCCCAGCTCAGTTGCTCCAATGACAGAACGGTCCAGCACAGCAGGGATCCGGCCTCCGGACTGTCTTTCGCCGCCTCAGATCTTCTTCCCCGCCGCTGGCAGCCATGAAAACTGCATTACCATCATCAACCGAAAGCAGATGACCTCGAGGACTACACGGTCCGCAAGAGAGGTCGCACTCTTTCGTGTTCCGCCACGTTATGCATCGCTTAATATTACATGCTACTTTATCATCCTGTTCACCGATTAGACTCGAGTCACTCCAACTAATGGTCAAACTTGAGTTTTAAATGGTTGTGGGGTACATATCGGGCCGCTATCAATAGTATCTATCTACTATCCGTTAATCTCCGGTGTCTACTATGAGTTTCATGTTGGGTGGGAAACAAACAAGAAAGAAGCCATCATCTGATTTATTAACTGAAGCCATTATCTGCTCGCTATTATTAGTTTTGGGTCTATCCACAAAGTTGCTACCATCACTCGGATTTCTGCATGCACTCCTTACATAATCTCACTATGTTTTATTCCTATGCATGATGCTTATTGTAAACAATGGAACCGAACATGTAGAGCAAAAGAGACGAGCCTTGCGTGGCAATATAATTTCATGCAGACGCCGCCCATGGTAGGCGCAAAGGCAGCCCCCTCCACGCATTTCAGATTGTAATCGAGAGGAAGATATCTGTTCGAGGGGATTCGTAAGGAGAAGATAACTCCTATTTACCCCCGAGGTCTCCGCCTAACTTGGCATGCCGATGTTGGTTATATCATGCATATGGTGTCTTGCATTGCTTACTTTATACATCAAATATGTCATCTGCTTAGTTTAGACATCCTTTGTGCGAATGCCATCTGTTTAGTTTATTCATCGTTTATGTGAATTATGCAACGCCACCTTGTTTAGCTAGGCATCATATATGTGAATTTGCAATGCCATCCTGCTTAGCCAGCCATCTTATATGTAAATTATATCAGGCCATCCTTTTTTTTAGTTACATATTACATTTGTCAACAATGTTAGTACATTCAACTGCTCTTCGTGTGCATCAGCCATTTGACACTGTGATGCAAATTCGGGAGTGAAAACAAGGTCTTCTGAGCAGACTATGCTATCTGACGAAGCGCATATCTCTCTGGTTACAGATAGCTCCTCAGAGGAGGATTCAGAGACAGATGACCAGTCCTACTCCCCCCCCCCCCGAGGTGTGTGCTCTAACTTGGCAGGGTTATGTTGCTCATATCGTGCGTATGGTGTCTCGCATTGCTATGCCATTTGATTAGTTTAGACATGCTTTGTGTGAATGCCACATGTTCCGTGTCTAATTACCATATATGTGAATTATGCATTGTCATCTTGTTGCAAGACATTATATATGTGAATTATACAATGCTATCTTATTGCAAAGGCATTATATATGTGATTTATGCAATGCCATGCTATTTAGCCAATCATCATGTATGTGAATTATATCATGCAATCATTTTTTTGTATTACGTGTTCCATTTGTCGACAACATTTGTATATTCAACTACTCTTCCTGTGCATCAGCCATTTGAAGCGGTGATGGAAGTATCTGGAGGAAAACAAGGTATTCAGAGCAGATAATGCTACTGCTGAAGGTATATCTTGGTGGCTATGAGAGAGCTCCTCGAGGAGGATTCAGACCGATGACCAGTCCTATTCCCCGAGGTCTATGCTCAAACTTGGCAGGGTTATATTACCCATGTCATGCATGTTGTCTTGCATTGCTTAGTTTTTACATCATATATAGATTGCCATCTGCTTACTTGCTTACTATATAAATCATATATTTGAATTATATCATGCCATCATGTTTACATAGTACATACACATCATCTATCTGAATTATGGCATGGCAACCCATTTAATAAAGACATCATATAGTTATATCATCTCATCCTGTTTAGTGTTTACAGTCATCATATTTAGAATTATGGCATTCTATCCATGAATGTATGTGAATTATGGCATGCCAACCTATTTAATAAACACATTATATAGTTATGGCATGCCATTTGAATTAGAGAGCGTGATGGCAGTATCTAAGGGAGTAACAACACGGTCTTCAGAAAAGATAGTGCTACCAGTAGATGCAGATAGAACCACGGTTGTACTTGCCCAAGGACCAGATCCACCACACATAACCTGACTCATGCAGATTGTACCCCTACCCAGCTTGGACAGAGAACCAGCTACACCCCTTCTAACCCCAACCCCGGCAGATAGTAACCCAGCCCAGTTGACACAGCACCGCCTCCACCACAGAGCACCCAAACACGAGCGGTTAGTAAGGGAACTGCAGTGCCCAAAGCACGAGGACCACCACTCGAATCCCAACTCAACGCTTAAAGGAGAAGAAGATTTGTTCTCGGGCTGTGTTCTGTAGCTATGGTTCATACTCCTTTGCTCTTGCATTATCAGATTTACTCATACCAACTATTTTCAAATTTGAAGGATGGAATTGAAACTCCAATGGCGCAACAGTATGTTTTAAACCTATTTCTTTAACTGGTTTGCTGTTGTAACCTGCTCTATGTTGATTTCAGTTTCAATTGAATAAACAGTTATGTTCTCATGTCATGCACATTACAAGTGTTGTTATTGCTCTATAGTTACCCACACTTATATTCTGTCTATTCTGCTTTGTCTTGAACAAATATTATTTGAACTGTGTCTCTATCTTGATTTGGCAACAAAAACTAGAATGATATAGACCATAAAGTGACCATGGTACATAGATATATGTTTGTTTCATGTTGTTATCCTGTCCACTTTACTACTGAACTCATTTACCAAAATGAGTTTCATATACAACATGTAAACATGTGATGTGTCTGCTTGTTTCTCTTTTAGAATGCGGACAAAATATTGGAGAATAGTACCGCGTTATCCAATGGTAAAGGAAGTAATGCAGGTAAGGTTCAAGATAGTGAGACATCCCTGTTGGTCTCCAAGAAAGCTGATAAAAACTATCTTGACAACAGTGAGGGAACCCAAAAGTCCTGTCTTGATGTAGTGTTCGAGTTACTGGCCACTACTACTGGCACAAGCTCTTCGAACTCGCTGCCTGAATCAGTTCGTCTTCTTGAGTCTCAACTTCAAGTTGAAATACATCGATCGACATGTCTGCGACAGAAGTCAAGGACCGAGGAAGTCCTGCGCAGAATTCAGATGCATATTTTCCGTGCAACAACAAGCTACCGGAGGATTTAAGCCCCAAACAAGAGAAAGTTAATAAGCTTGCTAAGCATCTTGCCACATTATGGGTACCCAGGATATTGTTTCTTGAGATCTTCAAGTGGTTTCAGCTTCGGATTTTTTGTTGTATGCTTATTTGCGCTGGTCGCCAACTTTGACAACCAAAGTATATGATATGCTGCTTTGTTCCCTATATTTGCACCGGTGGCGAACTTTGATGCCCAAAGGATGTAATATGTAACAACCGTGATAGCCTAGCATAAGTTGCTTGCTTATTTATTTCCTTGTTGTCTTGTTTATTTGTTTGCTTGTAGTCGCGCAGTTCTTTTTAAAACTAGGCCACAATAACCATGGGCTAATATTTATCGTAGTGACACTTGGGCCTCCTACGGGCGTAGAAACAGTGGGCCTTCTACGGGTCAGAGAAACAGAGACCTTCTACGGTCGAGAAACAATGGGCCTTCTACGGGCCATAAAAACAATGGGCCTTCTACGGGTCGTAGAAACAATGGGGCTTCTACGGGTCATATCATCAATGGGCCTTATATGGGCCGTATGACCATAACGGGCCATCATTAATAGGCCGTATTTGATGACGCTATGAAAACGCCCAACGACAACGGACCACAAACGGGCCGATGTAACCACGGGCTGAATTTGGCCCACAAGCAGAAAATGACAGTAACGGGCCGTAAGTAAAGGAATGCTGGAAATGAGCCCAAGAATAAATGGGCTCTGAGAAGGCCGAAAGATAACATTTGCTAGAAACGGCCCAACTGAATAACGGGCCCTTAATGGGTATAAAGTGATATACTGTTCATTATGGGCCAGTTTCACCACGGGCCGTTAATAGGCCAAGAGTTACATAGGGCCTCATATGGGCCGAAAGACGTCACGGGCCATACATGGGCGAGAAGTGAAAACGGGCTGGAGTCATATTGGATGGCCCAGATGGCGCTACTGGGCCTAATTCGGATAGGGCATAATGGGCCTTGGGTTAGTGGGCCATAAATGGGCCATATGCGAACAGACCGTTAACAGGCTTTCCATGGGCTGGCCCGCCACCTTTTGACCAAGTCAAACGGGCCGGCCTTTTCACAGGAATGGGCCTCTGTTGGGCCTGCCACGTGTCGACGTATCATAGGCACCTTCTGTCCAATGAGTGGATGACATCTGTCCCAACGATGAGTCGACACGTGTTTCCTCCAGCCAATGATGATTTTACATGTGGAAAATCCCCATTGGTCGGGGCTATTAACGGGTTATCGGATCCAAAACCCGACCCGATAGCTTAACGGTGTTCCGTTACAGTGGATGCCACGTGTCGGTCACCCTTGACGAAAGCACTTCTAAGACGCGCGATTTATCGTCATGGAAGTGGACACTTCCGTGATGATAATTATGGTAATGTCATGGAACACTTCTACGACAGCACAGGTATGACTATCTTGATTCTGTCATAAATTTGTCATGGATGTACATGCATGACAAAAAACGCGACCTACTGTGACAAACACGTATCATCACGGAAGTGTATTTTTTTTGTAGTGGAGGGCTTCTACATCATCACCATAGCCTCTCCGATGAAGTGTGAGTAGTTTACCTCAGACCTTCGGGTCCATAGTTAGTAGCTAGATGGCTTGTTCTCTCTTTTTGGATCTCAATACAATGTTCTCCCCCTCTCTCGTGGAGACCTATTTGATGTAATCTTCTTTTTGCGGTGTGTTTGTTGAGACCGATGAATTGTGGGTTTATGATCAAGATTATCTATGAGCAATATTTGAATCTTCTCTGAATTCTTTTATGTATGATTGGTTATCTTTTCAAGTCTCATCAAATTATCCATTTGTTTTGGCCAACTAGATTGGTAGTTCTTGCAATGGGAGAAGTGTTTAGCTTTGGGTTCAATCTTGCGGTGTCCTTACCCAGTGACAAAAAGGGTTGCAAGGCACGTATTGTATTGTTGCCATCGAGGATAACAAGATGGGGTATTTATCATATTGTATGAATTTATTCCTCTACATCATGTCATCTTGCTTAAGGTGTTACTCTGTTTTCATTAACTTAATACTCTAGATGCATGCTGGATAGCGGTCGATGTGTGGAGTAATAGTAGTAGATGCAGGCAGGAGTCGGTCTACTTGTCACGGACGTGATGCCTATATACATGATCATACCTAGATATTCTCATAACTATGCTCAATTCTGTCAATTTCTCAACAGTAATTCGTTCACCCACCGTAAAATACTTATGCTCTTGAGAGAAGCCACTAGTGAAATCTATGGCCCCCGGGTCTATTCTCATCATATTAATATTCCTATGCTTTATTATTGCTTTGCTTTTTACCTTGCTTTTTATTTTACTTTGCATCTTTATACCAAAAATACCAAAAATATTATCTATCATCTCTATCAGATCTCACTCTCGTAAGTGACCGTGAAGGGATTGACAACCCCTATTCGCGTTGGTTGCGAGGAGCTATTTGTTTTGTGTAGGTACGAGGGACTTGCGCGTGGTCTCCTACTGGATTGATACCTTGGTTCTCAAAAACTAAAGGAAATACTTATGCTACTCTGCTGCATCATCCTCTCCTCTTCAGGGAAAACCAATGCAAGCTCAAGACATAGCACCTAGGAACCACCACTAATGTGTTTATCATGGAAGATACGATAACTAATGGTCGCTAAGTAAACAAGAAGGGTTCATTTCTCAAAATTTCATTTACCTCTGTTTTAAAAACTTGAGCTCTGACACCTCTGCAAATCAGTGCTTCCCTCTGTAAAGGGACTATCTATTTACTTTTATGTTGTGTCATCACCTTCTCAAATAAGCGCCAGAACCTGAGAGCACTATTGTCATCCTCATGCATTGTGTGTAGCTAATGTTGGGTGCATCATGACTGGATCTTTTCTACCATGAATTACAATGTTTATTCACTGCTTGAACTTTGGAGCTGCTCTGCATTTATGTTTTGCGGTCTCAGAAAGGGCTAGCGAGATACCACTATTGTCATATTATATGATGGTTGTTTTGGCAAAGTGTTGTCAGTTGAGATATCTTATTATTGCTCGCTAGTTGATTATGCCATTGATATGAGTTAATATAATTTTTAAGAGTTATTGTTGACATGGTTAGTCATAATCTTTGCTGAAAACTAGGGTGCTACTTAAGCTTATTTATGTAAACAAGAGTAAATGAGTTCATAAAAGTTTTTTCTTTTTTACTTTCAGTTTATCCACTGAATTGCTTGAGGACAAGCAAAGGTTTAAGCTTGGGGGAGTTGTTACGTCTCCATAATATATACTTTTTCTAACCCTTTTACTCTTGTTTTGGACTCTAATTTGCATGATTTGAATGAAACTAACTCGGACTGGCGCTGTTTTCAGCAGAACTACCATGGCGTTATTTTTTGTGCAGAAAAAAAAGTTCTCGGATTAGAACGAAACTTTAAGAGGAATTTCTATATAATAAAAGATAATTTCTAGAGCCAAGAACCACCGGAGGGGGGCACCTCGGTGGGAACAACCCACCAGGGCGCCCCCCCTCACGTGCGCCCAGGTGGGTTGTCCCCACCTGGTGGACCCGCAGACTCCTACCCTGATACTATAAAATCACTTATTCGGAGAAAAAAATCTGGGCGAAAGAATTATCGTATTTCACGAGACGGAGCCGCCACCACCTCCTGTTCTTCATCGAGAGGCCAGACCTGGAGTCCGTCTGGGGCTCCGAAGAGGGGGATCTTCGATCTTCGTCATCACCAACCCTTCTCCATCGCCAATTCCATGATGCTCCCCACCGGGAGTGAGTAATTCCTTTGTAGGCTCGATGGTCGGTGAGGAGTTGGATGAAATTCATCATGTAATCGAGTTAATTTTGTTAGGTCTTGATCCCTAGTATCCATTATGTTCTGAGGTTGATGTTGCCATGACTTTGCCATGCTTAATGCTTGTCACTTTGGGCCCGGGTGCCATGATTTCAGATCTGAACCGTTTATGTTATCACCATTATATCTATGTTCTAGATCCGATCTTGCAAGTTATAGTCATCTACTATGTGTTATGATCCGTAAACCCCGGAGTGACAGAAGTTAGGATACTTTCCGGTGATGACCGTAGTTTGAGGAGTCATGTATTCACTATGTGTTAATGCTTTGTTCCGGTTCTCTATTAAAAGGAGGCCTTAATATCCCTTAGTTTCCAATTGGACCCTGCTGCCACGGGAGGGTAGGACAAAAGGTGTCATGCAAGTTCTTTCCATAAGCACGTATGACAATTTATGGAATACATGCCTACATTATATTTATGAACTGGAGCTAGTGCCGTATCGCCCTAGGTTATGACTATTATATGATGAATATCATCCAACGAATTCACCGACCCAATGCCTACGAATTTCTCTTATATTGTTTCTGCTAAGTTACTACTCGTACTGTCACTATTGCACTTGCTACAAAATTATTGCTATCTATTGCACTTGCTACAAAATTATTGCTATCTTTGTTACTGTTATTATTGCTGTTGCTACTACTATCAAAACTCTCATACTACTTTTCTACTAATCACTTTGCTGTAGATAATCCAGGTGTGGTTGAATTGGCAACTCAGCCGCTAATACTTGCAAATATTCTTTGCCTTCCCTACTGTCGAATCTATAAATTTGGGTTGAATACTCTACCCTCGAAAACTGTTGCGATCCCCTATACTTGTGGGTTATCAGGGGGTGGACTGTGGAAGGGGGTGGTGTATGAGGATACGCCGCGACTACTGAAAATTTTAGTAATGGTGGGTGGACGAGGGAGGTCGACGGTTCAAATGCCTCGTCAACTAGAAGTTTACTATAAGGACGGTGGTGGAGGAGTGGGGGCGACGGTTGAAATACCATGGCTACTAAAATTTGGGTAAAGGAATGAAGCAGGGCGGGAGCACCCAAGATCACACACGGTCCAAAAAGAATATGCGTCTATAATAATAAGGAAAAGCGGCGAAACTGCCGATTTTTGCATCGCTCAAGGCAGGTAATTTGTTTTTAGATTTCTAGCCAGCTAGTCAATCGCACACGGTTTGTCCTAATTTTCAGATGCAGACGTGGATTTCATCCTCAATAAACTACCCACCTTGAGCTTGTGCAGTCATGGTGATTTTATAGCGCACTAGCATCGCACACGGTTAAGCCAGTACCTCCATGCTCGTGCTTGCACAGTCGTGGTGATTTTACAGCACACTAGCATCACACACGGTTAAGCCAGTACCTCCACCCTTGCTCGCGCTTGCGCAATCGTGGTGATTTTACAGCACACTAGCATCGCACACGGTTAAAGCCATTGCCTCCACCCTTGCTCGCGCTTGCGCAGTTGTTGTGATTTTACAACGCACTAGCATCACACACAGTTAAGCAAATGCACCCGTGTCCGTCGCGCGTCATCCAAGTCTTCATATACAGCACAATTTGGCAGCAAAAAACGTGAGAGAGGGTCAGAAGACAACCACACCAGCATGTGGCCCAAATATATATGAATGAAAAGGGTGGTGTGTGATGTTCAAATTCCCAATGCACAAGTTTGACCGTGCGGGCCCAAGGGTGGGTGCGTCGTCGAAGATCGTTGAGAGGGGCCAAAAGTCAACAGGCACCTGGAGGTGGCCAAATATATGTAGGAATAAAGGGTGGGATGTTTAAATACACAATACACAACTTTGGTGGCACCTGCCTCGCAAACCGAAAAGCCCCCCTGATATATATATATATATATATATATATATATATATATATATATATATATATATATATATATATATATAATGATAGTCTAAGGTTGTAGCTAGCTATGGTGCTTGCCCCACCCCCCACTTCGTGTCGGCGGAACGCATGAACGTACCCATACTTTGGTCATACATGCATGTTTCCATGACCTGCCATAAGACGGACCAGTGAATGTATCGCTTGGTCAAGTGACCTGTTGTTGTCGATCAAAAATGGATAGAATACACCACTTGGGCCAATAGATTGGACCATCATCAAAAGTCGCACGAGAGGGGCCACAAAACTAGCACCGTCTGCATGCGGCCCAAAATGATGTACGTTGGAAGGGGTGATGTGTTTTAAATATCAAATAATGTACAGTTTAGGTGTGGCACCCGCCTCTCAATACAGACAACCCCCATGAAAGCCAGGTAATTAAGGATGACATATGTAGGGTACGGTGTCGGTCCAACCCACCAAGTCGAGCATATGTGAGGGAATCCTGAGAATGCATGAGCTCGAACTTTGCTCGAACATGTCACCTTGACCCGCCCGAACACGAACTAGGAGGAATCCATTCATGGCCAAACCCCCCTTGTTATCGGTCAGAGGGTGATATATATGGACCCCGGGAGCCCACAGATATGTGTGTCATCTAAAACCGCAAATGGGACACATAGTTGATCAGAACACCCCCTATACCCTGCATGCGGCCCAAAAATATGTATGGGTGGCGTGTGATCTGTTTAAATCCCCAATGCACAACTTCGATGGGGCACCAACTACATTACAAACCGAACACCGTACCCCCAAGCCAGGTTCAAGGCGTACGATGCCAGTTCCCCAACTTCAAGGCAGGGGAGGGGGGCTATCGTCCAACGCATCTGCTCAAACTTGATTTGGTCTAACATGGAACACAGAGCAAGAGGAAACCGTCATGGTCAAAACCTTCTCGTACATTGGGTCAATGGGTTAGATGAGGAACCCGTCATGGTCAAACTATCCTCGTGCGTTGGGTCAAAGGGATAGATTGTGTGGGCCCATAGATCTTGATCATTTATTCTCGATTTTTTAGAACAAGAAATAATGAAAAAAATACCATTCTACAAATTACCAAAACAAGGACCCCAAGGTTTATATAATCTACATGACAGGTCACTACAGACACATTTAGATGCTAAATGTCTGTAATGACCGTATCAT
This sequence comes from Aegilops longissima, assembly GCA_021605205.1. Classification (NCBI taxonomy): domain Eukaryota; kingdom Viridiplantae; phylum Streptophyta; class Magnoliopsida; order Poales; family Poaceae; genus Aegilops; species Aegilops longissima. Next base: position 330,474,981 of record CM038680.1, read on the forward strand.
GGCGCTGAAATGAAGCTTGAGATATGCAACTTCCCACCGGGTCACCCATCCTTAGATTCCTCCAGCCCCAATACGCTTAACTTCTGCGTTCTATTTGACTCGGGTAGCGGATGGGAAGCCGCGCCTTGCTAATAAGAGTTGCCTCCTTGCCTTTAAGGCGTTTCACGCTGGTCCCCGTGTGGGACCTGCTCCCTACTATCACACATGTTCATGCTTTTAGAAACCGTGTGCAATATTTACATGGCCGGTGTGTCGCCGCCTAGCCTTCTATGAGCACTGACACTGGCAGCGAGAAACCGAGGGGAGAAGAGGTGGGAAACTGATGGGAGGAGCGTAGGAGAAGAGGTGGGTAATTGATGGGAGGAGTGATGGGAAACGGTAGCATGTTTGGATATATAACACCATTAATATGGATAACTTAGTAAAGAAGGAAGCGCGAGCTAGCACGACGCGTGCGCACAATGCTTACCCACGGGTGCCAGACGGTTGACCAGAACTGCTTTAAATATTAAGGATTCGTTTGGCCTTTTTTATACATTATAATTGATTTTCTAAGCATTAATTTAATGTGCATAATTCAAATATGAACTACAAATACATGCTCCATGTCACCAAAATGTCTAGAAATATCATACATGTGTCCTTGGGTGCATGTTTAGGTCCCATGCAAGGAATGAGAATGAATTACAACCGTCTTGACGTCCTGGCTCGGCCTCAAACATTGAGAATCTTGATTTTTAAATCCCAGTAAATCCAAAACTCACCAAAAAATCATGAAACTTGGCATGGTGTCACGACATGTCACATATATGTCGTAGTAAAGAAACTTTCTCCAATTTGGGTCAAGTTTTATTACAAGACTCTTACAAACCAGAGCTTCTCTCAAGAAGCCTCGTGGTTCTGATAGGGGAACGTGCCCCCCTTGTGGGCGAAACGATAATCGCTGCCTCTTCTCGCCTTGTATTTATTTTTTCTACAGGAAACATGGAACAACAGGAGATTCATGCTGAAATATGAAAATATTCAGGGTTCGTTTGGCCTTTTTTATACATTAATTGAGTTTTCTATGTATTTAATGTCCATAATTCAAATCTGAACTACAAATACATGATCCAGTGCTCCAAAATGGCTAGAAAAATCATACATGTGTCCTTGGGTGCATGTTTAGGTCTCTGCGAGGAATGGGAATGAATTATGACCAACTCAGCGTCCTGGCTCGGCCTCAAACATTGATAATCTCGGTTTTCTAAATCCCCGTAAATCCAAAACTCACCAAAAAATCATGAAACTTAGCATGGTGTCACAACATGGCACATATATGTCGTGCTAAAAAAATTGTCCAATTTGGGGCAAGTTTTATTACAAGCTTCTTACAAACCGGATCTTCTCTCAAGAAGCCTCGGGGTTCTGATAGGGAAACATGTCCCCCTTGTGGGCGAAACGACAATCACTGCCTCTTCTCACCTTGTATTTTTTCTATAGGCAACATCGAACAATAGGAGATTCGTGATGAAATTTGAAATTATACAGGGTTCGTTTGGCCTTTTATACATTAATTGAGTTTTTAGGCATTTAATGTCCATAATTGAAATATGAACTACAAGCACATGAGCCAGTGCACCAAAATGTCTAGAAAAATCATACATGTGTACTTGGGTGCATGTTTAGGTCTCATTGAAGAAATGAGAATGAATTACCGTCTCGTCATCCTGGCTCGGCCTCAAACATTGGCAATCTTGATTTTTAAATCCCCGCGAATCCAAAATTTGCCAGAAAATCATGAAACTTGGCATGGTGTCACGACATGGCACATATATGTCGTGGTAAAAAAATTGTTCAATTTGGGCCAAGCTTTATTACAAACCTCTTACAAACCAGAGCTTCTCACAAGAACCCCTGTGGTTCCAATAGGGAAACGTGTCCCCCTTGTGGGCGAAACGATAATCGCTGCCTCTTCTCACCTTGTATTTTTTTCTATAGGCAACATGGAATAACAAGAGATTCATGCTGGAATTTGAAATTATTCAGGTTTTATTTGGCCTTTTTAATACATTAATTGAGTTTTCTAGGCATTTAATGTCCATAATTCAAATTTGAACTACAAGCACATGCTTCAGTGCACCAAAATGGGTTGAAAATCATACATGTGTCCTTGGGTGCATGTTTAGGTCTCACTGAAGGAATGGGAATGAATTACGAACATCTCATCGTCCTGAAACATTGAGAATCTTGGTTTTTAAACCCCCGTAAATCCAAAACTCATCCAAAAATCAAGAAACTTGGCACGGTTTCATGACATGGCACATTTATGTCATGGTAAGAATATCGTCCAATTTGAGACAAGGCGCACACATTAATAGCCAACGTAGTCCTTTTGGAACAAATAGCTAACACGTTACTATAGCAAATGGTTGTATTATTAGAACCTTGTGTGTTCCTGTAACCATTTAAGTGCGGCCACGCATCCCTCTTTTTATTGGAGAGTACTACATCGGTCCTCGTTCATGAAGGAAATATTCCCTAGAGGCAATAATAAAGTTTTTATTTTATATTTCATTATATCATGATAAATGTTTATTATTTATGCTAGAATTGTATTGATCGGAATCCTTAATACATGTGTGAATACATAGACAAACACTGCGTCCCTAGTGAGCCTCTACTTGACTAACTCGTTGATCAAAGATGGTTAAGGTTTCCTAACCATGGACATGAGTTGTCATTTGATAACGGGATCACATCATTAGGAGAATGATGTGATGGACAAGACCCATCCATTAGCTTAGCATTTTGATCGTTCAGTTTTATTGCTATAGCTTTCTTCATGCCATATACATATTCCTTTGACTATGAGATGATGCAACTCCCGGATACCTGAGGAATACCTTGTGTGCTATCAAACGTCACAACGTAACTGGATGATTATAAAGATGCTCTACAGGTATCTCCAAAGGTGTTTTTGGGTTGGCATAGATCGAGATTAAGATTTGTCACTCTGAGTATCGGAGAGGTATCTCTGGGCCCTCTCGGTAATGCACATCATAATAAGCCTTGCAAGAAATGTGACCAATGAGTTAGTTGCGGGATGATGTATTACGGAACGAGTAAAGAGACTTGTCGGTAATGAGATTCAACTAGGTATGAAGATAGCGACGATCGAATCTCGGGCAAGTAACATATCGATGACAAAGGGAGTAACGTATGTTGTCATTATGGTTCGACCAATAAAGATCTTCATAGAATATGTGGGAACTGATATGAGCATCCAGGTTCCGCTATTAGTTATTGACTGGAGAGGTGTCTCGGTCATGTCGACATAGTTCTCGAACCCGTAGGGTCCGCACGCTTAACGTTCGATGGCGGTTTTATATTATATGAGTTATGTGATTTGGTGACAGAATGTTGTTTGGAGTCCCGGATGAGATCACGGACATGACGAGGTGTCTCAAAATGGTCGAGAGGTAAAGATTGATATATAGGACGATGGTATTCAGACACCGGAAGTGTTTCAGGATGCACCGGGTACTTATCGGGTCACCGGAAGGGGTTCTGGGCACCCCCGGCAAAAGAAATGGGCCTGATGGGTCAAGAAGGGAAACACACCAGCCACAAAGGGGCTGGTGCGCCCCCCATATGGGCAGGCCAAATTGGAGTAGAAAAGGGGAAGGAGGAAAGGAAAAAGGGAATAGGATTCCCCCTTCCCCATTCCTACTCCGAATAGGAATAGGAAAGGGGGGAGGCCAAATTGGGAGGACCCCAAGTAGGATTCCTCCTACTGGGGGCGCCCCCTTGGCTGCCTCTCCTCCCCTCCAACCAATATATATTTGGGGGGGGGGCACCGCTAGAACACACACCAACAATTGTTAGCCGTGTGCGGCGCCCCCCTCCACAGTTTACGCCTCCGGTCATATCTTTGTAGTGGTTAGGCGAAGCCCTGCGTGGATCACTTCACCATCACCATCACCATGTCGTCGTGCTGACGGAACTCGTCTACTCCCTCGACACTCTGCTGGATCAATTGTTCGAGGGACATCATCAAGCTGAACGTGTGCAGAACTCGGAGGTGCCGTATGTTCGGTGCTTGATCGGTCGGAACGAGAAGAAGCTCGACTACATCAACCGCGTTGTCAAACACTTCCACTTTTGGTCTACGAGGGTACATAGACACACTCTCCCCCTATAGGATCAGAAGTATGTCTAGGGGGGGGGGGGTGATTAGACTAGTTGATCAAATAAAAATCTAGCCTTTTCTCAATTTTAGTTCTTGGCAGATTTTAGCAACATAGCACAAATCAAGCAATCAACCTACACATGCAATTCTAAGAGTATAGGAGCGGAATGTAAAACAATTGCATACGGAGATAAAGGGATGAGTTTGAGGGAGCCAACACAATGTTGACACGGAGATTTTTTATCCGTGGTTCCGACAGGTGGTACTATCGTACATCCACGTCGATGGAGACTTCAACCCACGAAGGGTAACAGTTGCGTGAGTCCACGGAGGGCTCCACCCACGAAGGGTCCACGAAGAAGCAACCTTGTCTATCCCACCATGGCCGTCGCCCACGAAGGACTTGCCTCACTAGGGTAGATCTTCACGAAGTAGGCGATCTCCTTGCCCTTACAAACTCCTTGGTTCAACTCCACAGTCTTGTCGGAGGCTCCCATGTGACACCTAGCCAATCTAGGGGAAACCACTCTCCAAGAAGGAACAAATGGTGTGTTGACGATGAAATCCGTGCTCTTGTGCTTCAAATGATAGTCTCCCCAACACTCAACTCTCTCTCATAGGATTGGATTTGGTAGAAAGAAGATTTGAGTGGAAAGCAACTTGGGGAAGGCTAGAGATCAAGATTTATGTGTTTGGAATGGAATATCTTGACCTCAACACAAGTGTAGGTGGTTCTCTCTCAGAAAATATGTATTGGAAGTGTAGGCATGTTCTGATGGCTCTCTCCACGAATTAAGAGTGGGTGGAGGGGTATATATAGCCTCCACAGAAAATCTAACCGTTACACACAAATCACCAAACTCGGTGGGACCAAATCATTAAACTTGGTCGGACCGATTTAGTTCGAAATGTGAACATTAGGATTCTCGGTGGGACCGACATGTCAACTCGGTGGGACCGATGTCATTAGGGTTAGGGCATAACGTAATCTCGGTGAGACCGATTACACAAACACGGTGAGACCGATTTTGGTAATAGCCAAACAGAGAGTTGGTCAGGCAAACTCGATGGGACCGATTCGCTCATCTCGGTTGGACCGAAACGTTACGAAAAGGAAATAGAGAGTTTGAATTGCAATCTCGGTGGGACCGATCGCTCATCTCGGTTTGACCGAAACGTTACGAAGGGAAATAGAGAGTTTGCAACCCCATCTCGGTGAGACCGAGATCCCTATCGGTGAGACCGAATTGATTAGGGTTTCTGGTAGTGGCTATGTCAACTGAACTCAGTGGCTCCGAAATTGAAACTTCGGTGGGGCCGAGTTGGACTTTTTGGTTTAGGACATATGTGGATATGAGAAAGTAGTGGAGGGTTTTGGAGCATATCACTAAGCATTTTTATCAAAAATCTCATTAAGCAACACCTCATCCCTTCTTAACAGTATTGCCTTTTCCTATAGACTCAATGTGATCTTGGATCACTAAAATAGAAAATGTAGAGTCTTGTGCTTTGAGCTTGAGCCAATCTTTTGTCCTCAGCATTTTGAAGGGTCCACTTTCTAGTCCATGCCATGCCAAACATTGAGCTTTCCTGAAATATTTATCTTGGAATAGCATTAGCTCAATGAGCTATATGTTGTTAGGAATTACCAAAACCACCCAGGGATAGTTGCACTTTCAATCTCCCCCTTTTTGGTAATTGATGACAACATAGAGATCAAAGCTTCGACAAATGATAAATAAGATTGAAAAACATCATCGCTTTGAGAAGTATGTGATAATCAAGAGCTCCCCCTAAATTTGTGCATTATTTAGGATTTGATTTTGAATGCAAATGCACACTCGATTAGGATCATGGGTTACTCTTCCATGTCACATACATCTTGGTGGAGCACTCAAAATGATAGAGATTAAAAGCATGCACTCATCACCAAGCAAAGTGAATAATCATAATTGGATATGAAAGATAGCATTATCCAACAAGCATTAAGGGTAGCATATGATCAAACACTTGACCAAATAAGTATCTCACAAGGACACAAAGTAGTATCACACAAGCACGCAGTAAAGTTTCAAACCAACCAAAAAGAGTGCAAAGAGAGATAAGAACCAACACTCTCTCTCTCTCGAAGCCTATGATCTAAACATTTTTCTCCCCCTTTGGCAAAAAATTACCAAAAAAGTTTGAAAATGCATAGTGCTAAACGACTCTCAGGCTTGATCTTCGGGAGGTGGTGTTGAGAGAACGCCAAGGACGAAAGCTTCTGATGAAGTGGCTGGAGCTGGTGGAGTAGCTGCTGGAGTTGGAACTGGAGCTATAGCTACTGGTGCTGATGCTGTAGCTCGAGTGTCTGTCACTGGCACTGCAGCAGATCTCTGTCCTCTGGGCACTCTAGCAAATGCATCTGTGGTAGACTTGCCCTTCTTCTCCTCTACTTCCTCCTGAATTTGCTCAACTGCAGTTTGGATCTCTGTGATCTTGACATCAAGGTCATAGAATTTTGTCTCAACAATCCATTCCAAGCTCTCGTGGTTCTTGGTCAGGGTGGCCAGGCCTTGCTCAATCCTCAGAGTGGAAGCTGGTCTTGCTTGCTCTTCAAGAAGACCTGAGATGCCTCTTCCACAGTTGGCATCTTTGTAGCCTTCTCAGCTTTAGCTTTGGCTTTCTTCTCTTGTTCTGGTAGCAGCCTTTGGCAGATTGCTTGGAGTGCTCCTGCTGCCTTCATCATAGCTGCTAGAGGGACTAGTGCCCTCACTTAACTGAACCTGTTCCTCTGACTTGTTCTGGCTGTCACTTTGGTCAGACACCTTTCAAGTACAGTGTCAGCAGACCCTGAATAGGTTATAGATGAGGTAGAGTAGATGAGCATCACAAAGTACACGAATTTTTGCAAAACAAATGACTTAAAAACTTAGTTTTAGTTCTTCACAGAAAGCATTTCGGATCTACGATTTGTAAACTCGGTGATATCGAAGCAGCTTTTGGAACCTGAACTAGTGAACTTGGTCAGACCGAGTCACAGTTCGGTGGTACCGAGACTGCTAGGGTTTCACAGAGAATCGAACTCGGTCACACTGATTTGCAATTTTCGGTCGGACCGAAAATGCGTGTGCTCTGGCCTAAGCCAAAATCGGTGAGACCTATTTCTACAACTCGGTTGGTCCGAGATGAATTCGGCGGAGACCTAACCCTAAATTTTCAAATCAAAACTAATCTACGGACGCTCTCATTGGATGTGATGATTTCAATTATGGCAAGAAACATGTCAAAGCAATGTGCTAAGAATCGGAGTTAAAGATTAGCACAATGATCAAGTCCGTACCCTAGTGCAGCGACGAACTTGCTACGACGGCAACGGCGGAGAAGATTTCCGTTGACGGCGGCGGAGACCAGCGGCGGGAGATCACTGGCGACGAGAGGACGATCCGAAGACCAGAGGAGGCAGAGTAGGTTACGTGCGGGCGAAGGGGTTCGGAGAAATTTTCAAATTTTGACCCAGTGGTATATATAACTTGACCCTGTCGGTGTGACCGAGTGGAACGATTGGTGGCACCGAGATGCAAACTGCAAGGCGATTCGCAACTCGGTGTGACTGAAAGTTCTAATCGGTTGCACCGAGATTGAAAACCCTAGATCAACTTGGTGACTCGGTAGGACCGAAAAGGATGAATCGGTCAGACCGAGATGCACAAAGAGGTTTTGGAGGTTTAAGTCTTTGACGAATCGGGGTCTCCGAGTGCTCCTCACATAGAGTGGTTCGAATCTGACTTGATCAAACTTTGTGATGTAGCATGAATAGAGTTTGAGACGAGAAAAGCATAGATAGCTAGAGGGTGTTCTTAGGCATTCTTGTCCATCCATTTGGCAAAAGAGAAAGAGCCAAACAATCATAGCAACAAATGGACGTCCTCGAATGAGTAAAATATGCATCCAACATGGTCACACAATTAAAATGGAAAATGACATATGTGACAAAGCATGCACAAACACTCTAGCATCTATCAAGCAATTTGGCGATGACTAGGTCATCTATATATGAGTATATTGACTTAGGAGTCAGATGAGAACATTTGATCGTAAGTCATACTCATCGTTTAAGCACGAGTGGGGTTACCACTTTTACATAAAGCATTGTTGTGTTCACACCATTAGAGTTGCTTTAGCTCATTGATTTGAGTAAAGCTCCCCCTAGATGTGGTATCCCCCCTAAAGGCAATGAACTAACCTTGGGTTTTATCGATGATGACTTCATGTAGGTGTTGAAGATGTAGATGCTCAATGTTGATGTAGATCATTTGGATCAATCCTTTGGAGTGAGTTGCACTTTCAATACCTACACGGGTTAGTCCCACAAGGAACAAACACGGATATCCGTAGACATAGAATGACGCATACACAAGATGATGTCCATGAAGTCATTAGGTTACCGTGTCCCTTGTCTTACCAACAAGAGGGTTTGTGACTCCTTGAACTAGTGCAAGATATGGAAGTTGTTTGCACCTGTCCTTGCCAAAATGATAGGAGTGAAGTATGTTGGCGGAGTCACCCTCAAGAACTCTCTAGTTCTTCTTCTTCTGGATCCACACCATCTTGATGGGAACCCTTGGAGTCGTAGTTGTACTTGATGAAGTGGAACTTGATGTAGTCTTGGGAACCCACTTGACCAAGGCCTTAGGTGCTTCTTCAAATGCATCAATTTCCTCTTGAAGCTTATCCTTGCCTTTTTGCTTGTGGTCTTGTGGTGGAAGATCATCTTGAGCTTGTGTTCCTTTGAAAGAAGTAGGATCATACTTCTCTTGTTGAGGAACAAACTTCGTCTTGGGGTATTGATCTTCTTCCCACTCAACTCCATTGGCATCGAACTTCTGTTCAAAACCAACACCTTGATTCTTCCGGTGTCCTCCTTGCTTGCGCACAATTTCCTCAAATTGCTTACTTCCGGCAAGACTCTTGTAAACACCTTTCTCCATGATTCCCTTCAATAAGCTATTTTCTTGCTCAAGTGTAACTTGGCTAAGAGAATCATTAGTGCAATCAAGAGAACATCTAGAAGCATCAACATTGGATTTAGCATGATTGTTGTTACTACTAGATGAAGAATCTTTCTTTTTCTTGTTGCTAGATTTAACTTGTGGCATGTAAGTAGACAAGAGTAAATGCTTGGCAATGTAAGAAGAACTTTTCTTGCGAAGATCATCATTGATTGCCTTTAAAAAATCATGCTCTTGCTCAAGGTTGAGCTTTTCAAAGCGTAGCTTATCATGAGTCTTTAAAAGTTCTCGATGATTTTCCAAGGTAGTTTCATGAGCTAACTTAAGAGTGTTTAGTTCTTGAGTTAGACGCTCAATCTCCTTCTTATCATCATCATTCATTTTATCTTGATTTTCATTGACGTTTCATTATAGTTTTCATCACTAGAGTTGTCAACAAGTAAATCATCATCACCTAGCAAATCATCTTCATCACTATTGAAATCAACATACTCGGGATGTGTTATCTTTGGACCTTTGGCCATGAAGCATCTTCCAATTCCTTCATTTGGTGAGTCAAATATGTCATAGGAGTTGGTTGACACAAGTGCTAGACTGGCAACACCTTCATCTTGAGTATATTCGGAGTCGGAGTGATAATTTCTTTCGGAGTGATTGTCGGAGTTGGAGCCGGATACCCATTCACCAACATGAGCTTGATGTCTTCTTTTTGGGTAGCTCCTTCATGACTTTTCCTTTCTTTCCGGATCCTTGCTTCTCCGAGAGGGTCTTCGTTCATAACAATCATCTCTACTCCTCCTTTCTCTTGGTGGTGATTCTTCTCTTCTACTTCTTCTTTTGGGAGAATCTTCTCTTCTTTTGTAGGGTGCTGTACACTCATTGGAGTAGTGTCCGGGTCTTCCACAATTGTAGCAATTACGCTCACGACTAGAAGATCTTTTGTCATTGTAGGACCTTGACTTGGAACTTCTTTCTTTGCTTCTACTCTTGTAGAACTTGTTGAAGTTCTTTACCATTAGGCTCAATTCTTCATTGAAGTTTTGTTTCTCACTTGAAGATGTGGGAGTATCACATGAGGCTTTGTAAGCACCACTTGACTTGTTGTGAAGCTCTTCCTTATCCTTGAGTGACATCTCATGAGCAACATTTCTTCCAATGACTTCCGTTGGCTTGAGATCTTTGTAATTGGGCATCATTTGGATCAATGTGCACACGGTATCATACTTTCCATCCAAGGCTCTTAGGATCTTTTTTATGATGAATTTGTCGGTAATCTCTTCACTTCCTAAGCTGGCAATCTAATTTGTGATGAGAGCAAGCCTAGAGTACATTTCAGCGACACCTTCACCATCCTTCATTTTGAACTTGTCAAGTTGACTTTGAAGGACATCCTATTTGGATTCCTTGACGGAGTCGGTACCTTCGTGCATATCAATCAAAGTACCCAAATTTCCTTTGCATTCTCAAGACAGCTGATTTTGTTGAATTCTTCGGGGCACAATCTGTTGAAGAGAATATCACAAGCTTCAGCATTGTATTGTAGCATCTTCAACTCTTCAGCGGTAGCTTCACGGTTCGGTTCTCTCCCATCAAAGAATTCACCTTGCAAGCCAATACACACAATAGCCCAAACGTCAGGGTTATGTCCAAGAATATGCATTTTCATCTTATGCTTCCAACTAGCAAACTTAGTGCCATCAAAGTAAGGACCTATATGGTGGTAATTTCCCTCGCTAGACGCCATACTCTCCTAGGTTGTGAAACCAAGGGTATGACCACCAAAAGCTATGGAAATCAAAGCAAATGGAGACCAAAGCTCTGATACCACTTGTAGGATCGGAAGTATGTCTAGAGGGGGGGTGATTAGACTACTTGATCAAATAAAAATCTAGCCTTTTCGCAATTTTAGTTCTTGGCAGATTTTAGCAACATAGCACAAATCAAGCAATCAACCTACACATACAATTCTAAGAGTATAGCAACGGAATGTAAAACAATTGCATATGGAGGTAAAGGGATGAGTTTGAGGGAGCAAACGCAATGTTGACACGGAGATTTTTTATCCGTGGTTCCGATAGGTGGTGCTATCGTACATCCACGTTGATGGAGACTTCAACCCACGAAGGGTAACGGTTGCGAGGGTCCATGGAGGGCTCCACCCACGAAGGGTCCACGAAGAAGAAAACTTGTCTATCCCACCATGGCCGTCGCCCATGAAGGACTTGCCTCACTAGGGTAGATCTTCACGAAGTAGGCGATCTCCTTGCCCTTACAAACTCCTTGGTTCAACTCCAGAATCTTGTCGGAGGCTCCCAAGTGACACCTTGCCAATCTAGGAGACACCACTCTCCAAGAAGTAACAAATGGTGTGTTGATGATGAACGCCTTACTCTTGTGCTTCAAATGATAGTCTCCCCAACACTCAACTCTCTCTCATAGGATTGGATTTGGTAGAAAGAAGATTTGAGTGGAAAGCAACTTGGGGAAGGCTAGAGATCAAGATTTATGTGGTTGGAATGGGATATCTTGACCTCAACACAAGTGTAGGTGGTTCTCTCTCAGAAAATATGTATTGGAAGTGTAGGCATGTTCTGATGGCTCTCTCCACGAATGAAGAGTGGGTGGAGGGGTATATATAGCCTCCACAGAAAATCTAACCGTTACACACAAATCACCAAACTCGGTGGGACCGAATCATTAAACTCGGTTGGACCGATTTAGTTCAAAATGTGAACGTTAGGATTCTCGATGGGACCGACATGTCAACTCGGTGGGACCGATGTCATTAGGGTTAGGGCATAACGTAATCCCGGTGAGACCGATTACACAAACTCGGTGAGACCGATCTTGGTAATAGCCAAACCGAGAGTTGGTCAGGCAAACTCGGTGGGACCGATTCACTCATCAAAGTTGGACCAAAACGTTACGAAAAGGAAACAGAGAGTTTGCATTGCAATCTCGGTGGGACCGATCGCTCATCTCGGTTTGACCGAAACGTTACGAAGGGAAACAGAGAGTTTGCAACCCCATCTCGGTGAGACCGAGATTCCTATCGGTGAGACCGAATTGATTAGGGTTTCTGGTAGTGGCTATGTCAACTGAACTCGGTGACTCCAGATGTGAATCTTCGGTGGGGCCGAGTTGGACTTTTTGGTTTGGGACATATGTGGATATGAGAAAGTAGTGGAGGGGTTTGGAGCATATCACTAAGCATTTTGAGCAAGAATCTCATTAAGCAACACCTCATCCCTTCTTAATAGTATTGGCTTTTCCTATAGACTCAATGTGATCTTGGATCACTAAAATAGAAAATGTAGAGTCTTGTGCTTTGAGCTTGAGCCAATCTTTTGTCCTAAGCATTTTGAAGGGTCCACTTTCTAGTCCATGCCATGCCAAACATTGAGCTTTCCTGAAATATTTATCTAGGAATAGCATTAGCTCAATGAGCTATATGTTGTTAGGAATTACCAAAACCACCCAGGGATAGTTGCCCTTTCACCCCCTCTCATTGCTATGCATCTCCTAGATAGATCTTGCGTGAGTGTAGGAAATTTTTGAAATTGCATGCTACGTTTCCCAACAGTTCATTGGTCCTCTTTGTATTTTGTGCCAAAATTTAACCATAGTCGGTGGCGTGCGTGCAACTGTTTGATTAAACGGGATGAGCTTGAGAAGTCCGCCGTGCAGGCTCGATGGGATGCGTGCGAGTAGTCCATCGAGCAAGCTCGATGCGACGTGTGCGACCTGTCCACCACGCAGGCTCGATGGGACGTGTGCAACCTATCCGCCGCGCATGATCACCGGGAAGCGAGCTCTTTGACCTCCATCCACCAGCCGCCCGCCTCTCTCACAACTTCTCCATCGATGGCGGTCGAGCCACTATTTAACTCGCGGTTAATTAAAGCCCCTGGCGGAGGGTGTTTGCTTGTGATCCCATGGCCCCGCTTAATGTTAGCATTTGCTTTGTTCCTGCTCGCTGACAACGTGATTTTAGCTTGTTTTCCACTCGTATTTCGGATAATTTAAATGCCACATGCGACAACGGATAATACGACGACAAAATAAAATGGCAACGGATAATACGACGAGAAATTTACAATGGCGCGGATAATAATTTTCTTACATATTCCGGATAATTTAAAATGTCACATGCGGCAACGCCCGGAAGACACATGGGCAAGAGAAGAAGGAAATCATAAACAACGATCTAGGTCGCTACTATCTCTACTCCTCGATGGATCGCCAGGCGACGAGTTCCTCCAACTCATTCAAATCCTCATGACTTTGCTTGATAGCAGCCACGGATTCCTCCACCTCAAGCTCGCGCTCGATGCGGAGCTTCCTCAAGTCACCCATAAGTTCCTTGATGACCACTTTCAGCGTCATCCCCAAGGCACTGCTCTGCTCACGCAACTTCTTCCAGGCGGCGGCCTCGTACTCCTTCTTGGAAAGCTCCTTGAGGAGCTTCACATTGTCACCCATGAGTTGCATCACGAGGCCAGTCGCCTTCTCAACTGAGGCATCGCTAATCTCAAGCAGCTTCACCAAGCCGTTGACCAGCTCCTGCTGCTTAATTAGGCCAGCGAGACTATCGTTGTCGCTGGCCAAGGACTTCAGCACCGCCAGCTTGTCGCGATCACTGATGAGGCGAGTGCGCTTGTGAGAGCCCTCGCCTGCCGGTGAGAGCTCGTACGAGGGCTCCGTGGTGCACCAGGGCATCACTGCTGCGGCTGTCGCGTAGCAGCGAGACCTCTCTTGTGCTTCCGCGGCCTTGTTCTTTGCTTCCTAGTTATATGTCGACCCAAAACTCCTCCTATTGGTCATGGCAGAACGATTTGCCTATTTTTTGGGTGCCGAGGAGAGGAATTGTGAAGTACTTTTTAAGTGGGTAGTTTTATAGCCCAATGCTATGTGGGGACATGTTTAGGTTTGATCGGTGTGAACAGATTTGCAATTACTTATTGCGTGGTAATCTGGAATGTGACAAGAAACAAGCTCAAAATTTATTGATGGTTCTGGGCTCGAAGCCCGAAACGGTTCTTGAATGGCGTACGTGGGCCCGCGTTGTCGGATGTGTACGTGTCTGCCCACTATCACACACAGTCCAGATATCACCATCGTGTCCGATGGATGGGCCGTCGCGCCTCCCATGGGGTGCCAGAAGGTTGACCAGAATTGCAATATGCAGGTGTGGTTGCTCGCCGTTGTCACACCCTGATTTTTGGCCCTTTCTTTTTCTTTTGATTTTCTATGGATTTTGCTTGGAATTCTTTTTCTGTGGCTTTGTGGTATTGGAACCTGGGAAGATCACCTCTTCTCACGTTTCACTAGTGGCTTGTCATCCTCCAAACCATCCCAAGATCATATCATCCCCATCTTGGACCAACCCCAATATTCTTTTATTGGGAATATTCATTTTTCTATTCAAGGAATAACCCTATTTGCTCTAGGTTGTGAAGCAACCTATATTTTTGTCATCCACAAAATTCCCAAATAATTATCATAAATCCTTTGGGACATATATTCCTCAGATATGTCAAAACCCTTCCTTGCCATGTTCAAAAATAATTCATTAATAATCATTTTCCTATTATGCCCTAAGTGGCACTTTGTGAAGGAAGTATCATTTATATCTTTCTGATTGACCTCAAACTTTTTGGGCACTCTCTTCTGCCCAAATATTTTTCATCTACCAAAATTCAACTTCATTTGCCTAGTTAATATTTTTCAGCTAATTTCCGAACTTTCTAACCAGAAAGAAACTTTGTGAAGGAGGTACTAGCTAGGCATATCCAAATGAGTTGAAATTTTGTCAAATCCTCTACATGCTCAAATCATAGCTCTACTCCAAATTTGAGCTCATGTCATCCCTCTATGTGAGCTAATCATCAAATCTTGGTTTCTGGTCATATTTTTAGTTTGTGAAGCAACTATATTTTATATTGCTTCTTTAATGCTGAAAATTTACGAGGACCTTATCCTACCCATATAACTCATCTCCACCAAATTTGGGCTTATTTCCTCAAGCCAATATTCCTCCGTAATTTTCTCAATATTTTGTCTAGAGAAGACCACTGTGAAAGAAGTACCCTGTGTGCTCATCCAAATGGCATGAATTTTTTATGGCACCCTCATATGCCCAAATCATGATGCCATGACCATTTTCAGCTCAAGGAAACACTTAATGTGAGTGCCACTTCAAGATTTGTCCTATGGACCAAATTTTGCAGTTTCAAAGCAACTATATTAAGTAATGGTCCAATTCTCCTCAAAATTAGCAAGACAGTAGTCTTTCCTACGCTAAACCTCGCAGAGATCAAGTTTTCCTCTTAACCTTCCTATGTTGATCACAGCAGTGTGGTCAAGTTTGCTACAGCAAGCTTCAGCTGACCCTTCCTATCATCTCACACTGTCTTTAGTCCATCCATCACCTCTCAAAGACTTACTTGGAAGGACTATCAGCTAGACAACAGTTTGGGTGACACGAGTACTGTATGCCCCGGTTCACGCGGTGACCACCGCCCTGGCATGCAGTGGGCGCGAGTTGGTTGGCTTCTCGGTTGGGCCCCTCTCCTGCTCGTTGATTTCACATGCCCGGTCGTGTCCCACAGCTCCCCCTCGTCGTCCTCTTCTCTCTGGACCCCTCTGCCTCTCCAGATTCTTCCCCGGCGAGCCGTCTCCGTCGAGAAACAGAGTGTGCCTGTAAGCCGTCATCGTCTTCCTCTCTACTGGACTCTTCCTCCCTTCCCTTTGGCTTTGCTCTGTTCCATGACCCTCACTTGTTCTCACCCGTCATCTCCAAGCCCCTCCCGTGACCCTGTGCTCGCGAGAAGCTCTGGCCGGACCCGAGCGGTGGCACTCGGCCACGGCACCCTCGCCTAGGCTATATATAGCCTCCCCCGCTCCATCCTGAGCACACCACTGGCCTCCCCGCACTCCTCTAGCCCTCCCTGACCCCTCAACCCCTCGCCCTCCACTTCAACCTCGGTCGCCAGGGAGCCCCGCTCAAATTCCGGCGAGCCAGCGCTCCCCTCTCCTTCCCTCCACCTCCATGAGCTCCACCATACTCCGGCGGACCCTCCCAGCTTCTCACCTTGACTGCCAGAGCACCTGATCCCCACTTCCATCTTCGGCCGCTGCCTTCGTCCACCGCGGTTGGTGCCCTCCTCAAACTGGCGCTCCCCGAGGAAGCTACAGCATGCCATGTGAAGCACGGCGCCGCCCTGTGCAGTTCAGAAGGCTGGGCGCCGCCGGAGAGGACCGGTAGCTCCGGCTATCGCCGTAGAGCTCCGCCTCTGCCTTGGCCGTGCACAGGCGCGTGAGGTAGAAGACGAAGGCCTGGCCAGCCAGGCCCCACCTCCCCGCGACCCCACTCGTCAGCCGCACAGGGAGTTGACCCCGGCCCCGCTGGCATGGATAAGTGGAGTTGTACTTTGGTAAGTACGTCTTCATTTGCGGGAAGCGTATTCTGGAGCTCTTCAGCCGTAAGTGCGTTTTCTCAGTTCGAAAACATATTTTCTCCTTAGGCGCTTTGTGGTTTAACTGCCAAGGGCCTGTCCGTGAATACTATTTTTACAGAATAGCCCCTAGACTTCAAACACTCGTATCTTCACGACTTAACTCCGAATTAGGTGATTCCAAAGCCCACGTCTTCGTCTCATCGAGCCCGTTCTGTTGGTACCATTTTCACTATGTGTTCACATACTAGAAATGGCCATTTTGCCCTTGCCCCTATTTAGCCCCCTTTGAGAAAGAAGAGTTTCCGGCGAATCTTTCCGCGACTTCATGGCACTTCTTCCCGGAGAATCCTTCACCCTAGGCAAGCCATGACAGCCACTTGCATGATGGTCGTGCAGTCGCCATTGTTTTCAACTTGAATATTTAAATATTGTGTGTCGGTTAATATTTCGTGAATGCTTTATATATGTTGGTGCATCCATGTTTAGCGTTATGCTATGATCTTATGCATCTAGTTGGCTACATGATTTCTTGCTGCTCTTATTGTTAAGTTCTATTCTGGTAATTATTTCCGATGCTAGTAGTCACGCTATGTTTATATGAAGTGTTATACTTGTGCTATTCATGATCTCGCTATGCCCTGCTCATGTGCATCTAGTAGAGTAATGCCTTATTGTTGTTCATGTTAAATGGTTATGTTGCTCATCCATGTTCATGCTAATATACTGCTCATATGCATGTCAGTGCATCATGCTATTTTATTATGGCTCAGCTCATTGACATTCAAGTTAAACCCGACTTTAATCGAACTTGAACAACTGTTGGCTAAGTCATAGTGCCATCGAATCGAGTTGACCAGTGCAGCCACACTTGCCTTATGGGGGGCCCTGATTGGATTTATTATCATGCCTCTCACCGGTGCCTCCAACTAGGGAAGGTTATACGCGTGCGCTACCCTGGTCAGGTAGGCCGGTATGAGCCCTGTGAGCCCGAGTTTGGTTATGTGCACATGTCCCCATTTGGGACCGTTTTTTTACTACGACAGTGGCCGTTGGGTGTCACGAGGTGACATCGGGGCGACCCATGACTTAGCCCAAAGGGGAGTTTGTCGAAGTGGCCGGGAGAGTGTCATGTAATAGATCGGTTTTGTCGGAACGCCGTTGGTCCACTCGAATGGGAGCACGAGGCCTTGGGTTCTGTAGTGTGGGTACATTGTACTAACCTCTGCAGAGTGCATAATATCTCGATAGCCGTGCCCACGGATATGGGCCCAGTTCGTAGTAGGTCACACTATTTGTCAACAATAATAATAACCTGCTTGATAATAACCCCGGTTCGATGAGGAAAGAAGTTGGTTGATCTTTATTTGATCGTGAGAGGATCACAGTGGTATCATGGATACCGAAGTTGGGTGATGTTTATGGTGTCATGTGATAATCCTAGGTAATGATCAAGCTCCTTGTGGTCTTGTGGTCACCGCGGTATTGTTAATACCAAGCTTGGTTGAACTTGAGATTGTTGTGTGATGTTCGCGATGGTAAGTTGATGCATGTGGTGGTTATGAGGTAACCTCCGATCAGAATAAGTTGGTTCATGATATGTTAAACCTGTTGCATGCTAGTATCATCCTATGCATATCATGAGTAGCATTTCCATGCTCATTTCATATGATGCTAGATGTGTTATGTTCAACATGTTCATGCTAGGCTCATCTAATGTTGCTCCACTAATATCATGCGCATCATTGTTTAACCTGTAAATGCCATGTTGTTGTTTGTCTTGATTGCTTTTGGTTGCTGTGAGCTTGCGAGTACATTCAAAGTACTCAGATGGCGTGTCATGCCAGTTTGCAGGTCATGCCATGATTGCTTTCTTGTTGAGGATCCTGAGTTTGCGAGCAAGGATACGCGTTCCGGCCAGAGTCCCTGCGTAGTGTAGTCCATCCCTGTCGTCGTCGTTCCGCTGCTAGAAGTTATTCCGCTGCTACGAGTTGTTCTGCTGCTAAGATAGAGCAACCTTGGCAGGCGTAGTGTCTCTGTTCCGATGTAATTCCCTCTTATATCGAAACTCTTGTATCCGTATCATTTGTAATAAAGATCTGATTTGTTCTATGCCAAGCAGTGTCGTATTCCAGAAGACTTGATCTCTGGGCTGGAATACGGGGTGTTCCGATCTCTCTGAGCCAGGGTGCCACAGCCGTTGAGGCAGCCGCAGCGCGCTCTGCTCGTGCCCCCCCGCACGCTCTGCTCGCGTCCGTCCATGCGCTTTGCTCGCCATAAGGCGGCCGCGGCGCGCTCCACTCTGGCGTCCCTGCGTGCGCTCTGCTCGCTGTTGAGGCAAATTTACAGTGGCAACGGTTAATAATTGTCTGACATATTCAGGATAATTTAAAATGCCACATGCGGCAATACCCAATACACACATGACATACATATGCTTAGTGACTTGAAATGTCGATATGCGACATTTGCATACAATTATAATAAAATGTAGGCTAAAAGGATGAGTTGGCGGCCTTCCGATGACGGTCTTCCCTGACTCCATGATCAGCATAGCACCCTTGCAGCCGTTCATTTCGAGTGTCCGGACCCGCGGCCACCATACCCGTCTCCGCCTGCGGAGCTGCTAGCGCTGGGAGGCTCTTGGGGCTGCTGGGCCTCTTCTAGTAGAGCTTGACAGCGTGCAATCGCATGCATGACACGCCCACGGAACCGCTCCATCTCCATGTCTCTGCACGAATCGCAAATTCCGTCCATCACCTGCATCCTTAAGATATCACATTGGCGATATTCTACTTCATCGGGGACATCAAATCCAGCAAGGATGCGCTCGAGCCTGGCCACCACATCGTCAGGATCGAGGTTGACACAGCCGCCAGCGGAAATGATGAGGCCGTAGACAGGCTGTCTCATAACTGAATTGTAGAGGTCCTTTGCCCATTCCTGGCAGGGCTTCAGGCTTTCGATGAGCACCGATGACGGCGGCTCTTCGGGTGGGTCGTCGATCATGCCGCCTAGCAGCTCTGGATCTTCTGCACGGTGGATGGAAAACTTCTCATCACACTTCCTCTACAATATGTCCATTGTGCGCCTAAGGACTGGCACGGCGATATCGCTGCCGATGGTGCATGCCGCCTGCACCGGCCGATGAAGCTCTTGCTCTCCGACCTGCTCCGGCTCGTTCTCCTCGCGGAAGATGTAACGCAGGAAGGGGTCGATGTCAAAGCTTTGGTTGTTGCCTAGCATGCTTGGAATAACTAATGGTAGATGGGTGTGGACTAGATCAGCGCACAGTGTCGCTACGGTGCGTTGCCGCCTGGGTCATATGGAGAGGGCCACTAGCTAGTGGCGGGAAACCGATGAGGGAAGAGGCGGGAAGCATTGGCGTGGATTGCTGGACACGTGTATAACGTCATTAATTTCTGCACTGGGTGTCTGTGTTGGTATAGGTACTACCTCCGTCGTGGTTTATTGGCCCCCTTCGTATTTTGTATTATCAAAATTTGACCTTAGATTTAACTAAAAATATATTAATGCATGTCATCAAAAATATATTGTCGATTAGCTATTGATACGTCTCCAACGTATCTATAATTTTGATTGTTCCATGCTATTATATTATATGTTTTGGATGTTTAATGGGCTTTATTATGCATGTTTATATTATTTTTGGGACTAACCTATTAACCGAAGGCCCAATGCAAATTGCTGTTTTTTGCCTATTTCGGTGTTTCGCAGAAAAGGAATATCAAACGGACCAAACGGAATGAAACCTTCGCGAGGATCGTTTTTGGAACAAACGCAATCCAGGAGACTTGGAGTGGACGTCAAGGAAGCAACGAGGCGACCAAGAGGTAGGAGGGCGCGCCCCCACCCTCGTGGGCCACTCGTGGCTCCAGCGACCTACTTCTTTCACCTATATATACTCATATACCCTGAAAACATCAAGGAGCACCACGAAACCCTATTCCACTGCCGCAACCTTCTGTACCCGTGAGATCCCATCTTGGGGCCTTTTCCGACACTCCGCCGGAGGTGGAATCGATCACTGAGGGCTTCTACATCTAGTAGTTTACCACAGACCTTCGGGTCCATAGTTATTAGCTAGATGGCTTCTTCTCTCTCTTTGGATCTCAATACAAAGTTCTCCTCGATCTTCTTGGAGATCTATTTGATGTCATTCTTTTTGCGGTGTGTTTGTCGAGATTCGATGAATTGTGGGTTTATGATCAAGATTATCTATGAACAATATTTGATTCTTCTCTGAATTCTTATATGCATGATTTAAATATCTTTGCAAGTCTCTTCGAATTATCAGTTTGGTTTGGCCTACTAGATTGATATTTCTTGCAATGGGAGAAGTGCATAGCTTTGCTTCAATCTTGCGGTGTTGTCGGGGAAGCTGATCCACGAACACCTATGGGACCGGCGGACCGAGCCCCTTTCGGTTCGGCGGGGGGAGGAGATCGCACGAAGAGCAGATCGAGGCGGTTAACACGAGCAGTTTACCCAGCTTCGAGCTCTCCGGAGAGATAACACTCCTACTTGCTGCATGTCCGAGTGTATTGAGTTCTTGCTCGGAGCGCTGAGTGCTACAAGACACACGAGCTGCTAACGAGACCGAGCGTGAGTGTTTTCGCCTCGAACCCCCCTCACGCTATGCATGGGCCTCCTTTTATATGCTCAAGGGTCTCCGACAGGTGGCAACGAGACAAGGGTAAAATGGAAAAGGAATGCGTTGGTACAACTACCTGTACAAGGTATCATACCTAACCTTGACGGCAGGGGACAAAGGCATTAAATGCCCGCCTACATCGCCCAAACAATGCATAAAGGACCGTGTGGACGCCACCGCTGCCACGATGGTAATCTTGTCGGCGCTGCTGCCACATCACAGACCGCCGGTCAGACGGGTTTTCTGCCACGCTACCGAAAGGTCCTGTATGCGACACGCTGGTGGATGTGCCGGAGCGCGGGTATAGAGTGGTCGCTGTCGCGCAAGCGCCTTTGCCGCAGTCGTTGTCTTGTCGCGTCCGGAGGCTTGTCGCCGCTGGCCTCGCCGGACGCTGGCGCGTCAGCGGCAAGTTCCTTGAGATGCCTTGTTATCCTTCCGGCAAGCTCCTCTTGCCGGGCCTTGTCTCCTTGGCTTGAAATGCCTTGTTATCCTTCCGGCAAGCTCCTCTTGCCGGGCCTTGTCTCCTTGGCTTGAATACTTTGTTCTTGAATGGCTCCAAAGGAACCATGGAGGACCTTACGATCACCGGCAAGCCTTGCCGCTGGTGTCAGAATCGCCTGTGCACAAGTTCGGGATACTAGGGTACCCCTACTCTAGTACACCGACAGAGCCCCCTCGCTGGGCCACACACGGTGCCGAGCGCTGTTGGGCCAGGCCCAAACAGGCACGGGCACGCGCGCCTGGGTTACGCCAGATTCACTCAGATCCACCGCGCTTCTCCCCAAACGGCACGCGTCGAATGCGGCGTCGTGGGAGAGATCGTGGGTGGTTTCTTTATTCGGAAAGACGGAACGTCTGCCCCCTCCCTCTTTATAAGCAGGGAAACAGGGGAAGTTCGCCCATCTTGCCGGTTGCTACTCCAATCTCAAAACTTCCGCCGCCCCCTTCTTCCCAAGGCTGAAAAGAGAGCAGCGCCCGCCCCCATCGCCACCAAAGATCACTAACGCCGCCGACCTCCCCACCACCTCCGCCATGGCTCCGAAAGCCGACAAGGGGAAGGTCGTGAAGTCGGCCGAGGCGCAGCGGCTCGTGGCGCTGCGGAAGGAGCGGGCAATCTTCCCCCCTCTGCTCGCCGCGAAGGAAATGAGGGAGTACTACTACCTCTTCTGGTCGACGGAGACGCGAGCGCATCCGCGTACGAAGGTACTCCCAGCTGCCGCTTCGGAATTGGCTCCAAATGGATACCCTTTCGTCAAGGCTTGTTCTTCTCTATCAGGGCTCGCCCGCTTTTCTCCGAAGTTTTTCAGGACATCATGAACACCTACGGTTCCGCCTCCTTGACTTCACCCCCAATGCCGTTTCGACCATGGCAGTTTTCGCACATCTCTCGAAAACTTTGTCGGAGTCTATCCAAACGTAGCTCTTTTCCGCCACTTCTTTATGCCCCGAGTTGAGAGAGGGAGCTTTTTCCGGCGGAATCGCTGGATCTCAAGAACCGCAAGAAGGAAGCTTATCTGGAGGAGAGCTCCGCAGCAAGTGGGATGAGTGGAGACCAGATCGGTGCTGGATTGTCGAGGAGAACCCGCAGCCGCTCACCGCCCAGCGCCAAACCCCAAGAGTCGCTGGCAACGATTGGAGCCACGTGGCCCCTAAGACGCTAGGCTGAAGATTGCCGTCACCAGATCCTACGCCTTAGGCTTGCCGGCTCATCGAGGCGCCGCTGGCGCAGACTTTCTTCGCCGCATCACCCCCGCAGAGAGGAGGAGACCCGCCGGAGTTCCGAACGCGGCGGATATCATGAGGCTGCGCCTGGCCTCAACTTCAACTTCACCGTCCCCGAACTGGATGCGATGCTTTGGAACTGTTCAAGCACGATCCTGATCATCCCGGCGTTCAGGTTGCCGAGGGGTGTCGCTCCACCGTGCAACAACTCCTCGCGCGACGCATCCGTGCAATGATGCCGCCAGCGATTCGCATGGAATTGTCCCAACTTGGCAAGAGCCCGCAGACGACATCGCGGCGGGAGTTCTTTGACGGCTGGTAGAAGTGCCGTCCGCCCGATGAATGTAAGAGCCTCACCCGCGACACCACCGATGATGAGATGCAGCGCATCGCCACCAGGCTGGAAGAGGCGGCAGCAGCCGCTGCCGCGAGCGAGTTTGGATTCACCGTGGAGGAGGCAGAGGCAGCAGAGGCAGCAAGCCTTGTCAAGCGAGGGGAGCTTGCCGGCGAGGAAGAGCTTGCCGAGCCTGAAGCTGAGTCGAGCGAGCCCGCCGAGGGCGCGAGCGACTCGTTGAAGATCGACTCCTCCTCTTCCTCACTTTCAGGCAGCTTGCCGCAAGCGGAGCCCCCAGCTCCACCAAGAAGGTGTCTCCGCAAAGCCGGGGAAGTATCGGGGCGGCAGACGGGTCAACGGCCGCCGCACCGCGCGACGCACTCAACCATGGCAGGCACTGTTGCCGCGGGAGCACCTCACGCCGCTGCGGCAACCGGAGCGGGGTCTTCCCGGTCTACCGCTACTGCTCCTGCCAAGCGGACAAGGAACCTACTCCTCCGCCTCGTCGCACCGGAGGCGAGCCGAATTGATCTCTCGCCAGCCCGACGAGGAAGAAGAAGAGTAAGATTCTTTGCTGTATTTGTAGTTCTTCAATTTTGTTGCTTTGTCTTGTATCTGATTTGCTTCACTCAACCCATTCCTTTTCGTGACGCTGCCCGTAGAGTGGCGAAGAGAGCCAAGGTCCCGTGATTGTCATCGAGGACGAACCCACCATGACAGCAGGAGGCGGTCCGAGACCACCTTGCCGGACCCAGCAACCCTTCCTCAAAGCAGCCCCCAGCGCAGCCCCCATCGTAAGTATATGGTTTGCTTCCTGCTGTTAGGCGTGCATGGGTGCTCTTTCTTTGCTGATATCTGACTGTTGGTTTGTGTAGGAGCAGAGCAGCCTCACCAGAGTGCCCGAAGCCGCCCCCGATATGCCATCTGCTTCGACTACACCACCAAGGAGGATTCCCGCAAGGGAGTGTTCTCCGCAAGGAGACTTCTCCGCAAGGGCAGTTCTCCGCAAGTGACAGCTCCGCAGGGATAGCACCAACTGACCCTCCGTGGTTGAGACCACGATCGCAGATCCTAGCACAGTAATCCTCTCGCTTGAAAACTTCCCTTGTGTTCTTCTTCTTCTGATTTTCTTTTTGAATATTTGCTTGACTTTTCTTACTTTTCCGGTCGCCGATCCATCTCGCCACAGAGCCGATGGAGACCGAGGTCGCCGGGCGAGGAGGACGCGCACTGCAATATCGACGACGCCATTGTCATCAAGAAGAAGCCGCGCTGATGATCCCGCCGCGGAGAGGCCGCCAAAGCTGCCGCCGCAGAAGCCGGGCGAGGGTCTCGCGATCGACCGACGCCCCGAGGCCGCAGGAGCGCCAGCGCCACGCCGACCGCCGATCCCTCCGCCGCTGCAGCAGCTGCCAGTTCAAGAGCCCCAGCCCGCGCCTATTTGAAGGCCGGCGATGGCGTCTTCATCAAGCTCCCCGGGCGCCGAGCCTGTGGCGCCGATCAAGGAGATAGCTTCGATGAAGAGTTGCTCGCCGCCGCTGGCCGACGCTGTCGATCGCGCGGACAGCAGCAGCGCGAAGCCCGAGGAGGAGCAGCCGCGGAAGCTGTTGTCGCTCTACCGCCCCGACAAGCCAAGCTGGTATCCCGAGAAGCGCTTTGTCGCGGGCGGAGCGGACATCGAGAAGCGCGCGGAGGAGCTCCGGGGCCTCAACCAGGAAGCTCTCCGGTCCCTGGCAGAGGAGCGGGAGCAACTCACCGAGGAGCGTAAAGCTTTCCTCCTCGAGAAGGCTGAAGCTGAAGAGCAACAGCGGCTTGCTGCCGAGAAGCTATCTACGCATGAAGGCGAGTTGGTGCAGCGGAAGGTTAACCTCGACAGCCACGAGGAGGATCTTGCCGCGCGCGAGCTAACATTCGGCGGGGCTCTCAAGGAAGCAGAGGATGCTGCCGCAGCTGCCGAGGCCGCCAAGAAGGAGCTGGAGACGAAGGTGGCGCAACTGGAGGCCGATCTCAAGATGAGCGGCGAGGAGCTTGCTGTGCTCAAGCGTGAGCGCGAGAAGGACGCCTACACCCTTGGCGAGCCGCAGGGTCGTCTCACCGAGAGGAGCAAGGAGCTCAGCGCCGCCAAGGACTCCAATGCAGATCTTGAGTTGAAGCTGACTACTTTGACCAAGACGCTGGACGGCGCCAGGGAGCGGGAGGTGGCCTTGGAGGAGAAGATCAAGGCCGACGAGGCGCTGCTGGTGAGTGTTGCCGCCGCCTGAACACTTTTAGGAGAATGTGGAGCACCGGACCGAGGGTCTCGTGGATGTTGCCGCAGCCATTGACATGGAGTCGGGCGCACTGGGATGGATGATCTCGGTATTCCTCCGATGAGCACCTCCAACCCAGCACCAAGCTCAGCTTGTTCTTCAAAGGCGGCGACGGCCCTTCAATGACTCGGGAGAAGATCCCAAAGCAGCTGGTCGACGAGTCGCGCCAGATCTGCTGGAGCTCTTCAAAAGGTGCCGGTGAAGGTGGCCTTCGCAACCCAGCCTCAACCTCACCAACGCCCTCAAGACCTTGCCGCGGATGCTGATCTGAAGCGCCAAGACCCTTGTCGCACCCATTGTGGACAAGGTGAGTGGGATCAAGTGGGTTGAGGGCGATCGCGTAGATTAGGCCGCCCATCTTCTCTTTTTCTTGTCGCTGCTGGTCATGTTATGAGAACAATCTATTAGAGCTGCGACAAGCTATCTTGTAATATGACTCTATTTCGGTAGTGATTGCTATGTTACTTCCTTTACTTGATTCCTTCCTTTGTATGTTTTTGCCCTCGCGCTTTAGGGAACTTGTCGGCATGAGCACCTTAGCCATGAGCGCTGAAAAGGGACGTCAAGAGCCTCGTCGGTGGTGCCGCCACCGACAAGAAACCTTGTCGCAACTAGTCGCAGCTCACTTAAGTTGTTGAGCGGACTCGAAACAAAGTAAGGGCGCAACTAGCTACGAGTTGGTTCCTCCGCGCACAGGTTTTCCATACAAAGCACGGTCGTTCGAGGAAGATAACTTAAAATTTTAAAACTGATTGCCTGAGCTTTAGCAACTTAGCTTTTCTGTCGTTTGCTTCCCGGTAAAGCGAAACTTCCTCGAGCGACGCTTGGTACACACCATCATCTTCACCTTTCCCCCCGACAAACTTGTGGGCGAGGGAACCTTCCTTTCTTTGAGAAAGAGAAAGAAGAGAAAATAAAGATATGGAGCCTTATGGCTCGTTGTTGCTTACCGAGGGTAGGTGCTGCACAAAGTGTCAGATAACGCATGCAAAAGAAGTAGAAAGCATGAAATTGACAAGATGTGCGGAGCACATGAGGTTTACTTATGCACGGGTCTGCGCTCGCTTCGCATAAAGGATTACATGCAACATCGGCAAGACTTGTATTTAAGGTGGTTGCCGAACAGGTTCCGCAACCGCGCCTCACGGGTAAAACTTACGAAGATGCTCAATGTTCCAGGAGTTGCTCACCGAATGCCATATTCGGTCTCAAGGCGGACAGCACCAGGCCTAGTGACTCGCTTCACCCGGTAAGGGCCTTCCCACTTCAAGGCCAACTTGTTGGAATTCTTGGCGGACTGAACGCGCCAAGAACAAGGTCGCTTTCCTCGAGACTTCGGCGTTAACTTTATGGCTATGGTAGCGGCGCAAAGCTTGTCTGGTATCGAGCAGCTCAGACAAAGCAGCTCAAGACGGTCCTCCTCAAGGAGCAGCGCGTCATCTTGTCGCAAATGCTCTTGCTCAAGCTCATCATAAGCGAGCACTTGAGGTGACCCGATACGAAGTTCCGTGGGGAGAACTGCCTCTGCTCCATAGACTAGAGCGAAGGTGTCCGCCGTGGCTCGACGGCGCCGCCTGATCGACCAAAGAACCACCGCAGCTCCTCAATCCAGCTTCTTTCCGCACCTATGCAGCCTGTCAAAAGTCCTCGACTTGAGCCCGCAAAGAAGACACTTCAAAGATTCGCCTCTCCGCTTGACCGCTACTTCTCGGATGAGCAATGGCGGCAGTTCTTGGCGCCAAGATCTTGGACGATCGCATGAAGGTGCGGCTCAGGATCTGCGTGTCGTTGTCGGTGATGATCCCGTTAGGGATCCCAAACGCAAACAATCGACCAAGAACTTGATCGCCGATCGCGGCTGTCACCTTCCTCATCGCTTCCACTTCCGCCACTTTGTGAACTTGTCGATTGCAACGCATAAGTACTCAAAGCCCCAACAGCTCGGGAAAGGGGCCGAGGATGTCGATCCCCTGCATCAAAATGGCCAGGATAAAGGGATCGCCTAGAGAGCTTGAGCTGGCTGGTGTATCCGCTGAATGGAACCGCACGCTTCACACTTGGTTACTTCGTTGCATCCGGAGGGTGTCGGCCAAAAGAAACCTTGCCGGAATGCTTTGCGGCAAGTGTTTTGCGCCAATGTGGTGACCACATATACCTCCATGTATCTTCGCCAACAGCTTCATCCATCTTCCCGTGAATACACTTCAATTTCACACCGTTGAGTCTTCTTCGCATAAAGTGTCGTCGACAAACTGGTACATACTTGACCGGCGGGCTACTCTTTCGCTTCTTCTTGCTCTTCGGAAGTTCTCCGTTCAAGGAAACGGACAATCTGCTGTGCCCATGCCGGAGCTCGCGACTCGCCAACAAGGACTAAAGGCACATCTTCGCTGCGGGAACATCCGCTTATGGCGAGAACATGCGGCTCAGCCGGAGCTTGACGCTCTCGCAAGCTTGCCGAGCAAAACTTGTCGGGAGCGCTCGCTTCAACGTAACAAACCCTAGGGTTTGCCGGAGCAGATCGCTCCTCAAAGACCCTTGGTGTTGATCATGAGGACCTTCTTGGCGGCGGCTTCGGGAGCTCTGCGGAAAATAGTCACCAAAATCAACTTCCTCTTCTTGTTCCGCCCAGCTTGATGGCGTTATGAGACGGTTGAGTCAGTTTGAGCACAAAGATCCCTGGTTCCATTGTGTAACTTAAGTCGCGCGCGACTTCGACTGTGCCATCGGCAATGTCGCTCGAGCTCTTGGAACATGTTCCATCTCAGAGGTCCGTCAAACTGCTCTTCTAGCTTTCTCACTTCATCAACGTAAGCTTCCATCAACGGACTCGATAATTTTGTTTACTTGGCGGACGAGAAGTCGTGAGTCACCCCGACAATAAGCTTCTTGATCCCAAGGTCTATGCGATCTCGAGGCCGCAAGCAAACCTTCATACTCTGCAGATTGTTTGTTGCTTGCTCCTTGGGAAAGTGCATCCGACTACGACTTGAGGTGCTCTCGGTGGGTGCAATAAGTAGCACGCCCAAGACCGCGCCTTTGCAGCGAGAAGGCAACATCAAAGTACATCAGCCACTCTTTGCTTGTTTCGCTGACGGGATGCTCGCTTCGAATTTCTTCATCTTGTGTTGGCGCCCATTCTGCTATGAACTCCGCCAATGCTCGCTTTGGATAGTTGAAGTGCTCTCAAACTTGAGGCCAAAGCTTGATAGCCCAAAGGCCCACCGACAATCCTGCCTGCTTGCTTCGGATTTTGCAAGATCCTCTTCAGCGGAAAACGAGTGACGATCGTAGTCTCATGTGCTTGGAAGTAATGGCGCTTTTTCTCGAGGCCATGAGAAGGCCGAAAGCAATTTCTGCACACCGTAGTACCTTGACCTAGCCCCTGCAGAAGGGAACCGACAAAGTAAACTGGGCGCTGCACCATTCTTTTCTCAGATCTTCTCACGCTACCAAGCAGATCCATCTTTGTCGGGACCAGAGCTTGCCGGTGAAGTCCCTTGCTTGTCGCCGGATGCATCTGCCGTGGTTGCTGCCTCATCATCCGCCTCCCTCTCCGCTACTAACGCAGCACTAACCACTTGATTGGTTGCCGCTATATATAGCAGCAACTTTTCTTGTGGCTTAGGTGCGACAAGTGTTGGAGTGGAGGACAGGTATCTCTTTAAGTTCTGCAGCGCAGCCTCCGCTTCCGGAGTCCATTTCATTGGACCTGCCTTTTTCAATATTTTGAAAAATGGCAGTGCGCTCTCAACAGACCTAGAAATAAACCTGCTGAGAGCAGCTATGCAACTGGCAAGTCTTCGTACATCCTTGACGCGCTTTGGTGCTTCAATCTGCTCAATGGCCCTGATCTTGTCGGGATTGGCTTCAATTCCCCGCTGAGAAACGAAGAATCCGAGAAGCATGCTGGAGGGGACTCCAAACACACACTTCTCGGGGTTGAGCTTGAGGTTGATCTTGCACAGATTTGCAAAGGTTTCGTCTAAATCTTGAATCAGAGTCGCCTTGTCCTTGCTCTTGACCACTATAACATCCATGTAGGCTTCCACATTTCTGTATTTATGCTCAAAAGCGCCATGGACTACCTTGCAAATGTTGAACCAGCATTCTTTAAACCGAAAGGCATCCGTACAAAACAGTATGTGCCACATGGGGTGATGAATGCGGTCTTCTCCTCATCTTCTTCTGCCATGAAGATCTGATGGTATCCTGAGTATGCGTCAAGAAATGAAAGCAAATCACATCCGGCCGTGGAGTCAACAATCTGGTTAATGCGCGGCAAAGGAAATGGGTCTTTGGGACAAGCTTTATTGACATCGGTAAAGTCGATACAAAGCCTCCATTTTCCGCTTGCATTGGCGCACGACTACGTGGTTAGCCAACCACGAGGATGGAGGACTCCTCCGACAAGGCCTCGCTGCTTCCAATTTCTTGATTTCTTCTGCGATGAATTCTGGCGCCCACCGCCGCTTCGACTTTCGCTTGACGGGCCGCGCATGACGACAGACGGCAAGGTGGTGCTCGACATTTCCGGGAACACCGGGATGTCGACGGTTGCCATGCAAATACGCCGACGTTACCAGAGGGAAAGCAACGAGCGCTTCCTATTTAGGGTCGAGAGTGGCAATCGATGGTGAAGGTACCACCAGTGCCATCCTCCTTGGCGGACACCTTCTTGGTCTCTCGTGGAGCTGCCATTGTCTTCTTACACTTGCCGGTGGAGCTCAATGGTGCGTCCTCGACGGTAGCGCAGCACCAAGAGGTGCGCTGCGGAGTAGGCATCGGAACTCTTGCCGGACTTGGTCTTCTTCTTCGCCTCGGGAGCTTCAACGGCAAGTGACTTGCAATCTGTTGCGGCTGCTGCTTCCCGGTAGATCTTGTCGGCGCAGATAAGAGCATCTTTCTTGTCGCCAGGGACAGAGATGACACTTAGCGGGCCTGGCATCTTCAGCATGTTGTATGCATAGTGAGAGGCTGCCGTGAATTTGGCGAGTGCTGGACGGCCGAGTATCCCATTGTAAGGCAATGGAAAGTCAGCAACGTCAAAGGTGACCCTCTCAGTCCTGAAGTTCAACTCGCTGCCAAATGTCACTGGCAACGTGATCTTTCCTTCGCTTGCTCGCTCCCGGATTGATTCTTGAATGTGCCGGCTCTTCGAGCTCGCATCGTGGATCCGGAGTTTCGGAGTACCGCGAGGAGATCAGGTTCAAGCCGCCCCGCCACAACTAGCATCTTAGTGACCTTGAGGTTGCGGATAGTTGGTGAAACCAATATCGGCAAGCACCGACCGCAGTTATGCGATCGGGGTGGTCCTCAATATCAAAGATGATAGGCGGCCGGACCATTTCGTAGGCTTGCGGACTCGACGGGTGGTTCTCGCCGCATTGACTTCCCGCACCCACCGCTTGAGCTGGCGGTGTGAAGTATGCGAGAAGCACCGCCAAACGCACAAGACCTCTCGTGGCTTTCTCGAACTCCTGCTCATCGGTCTCGCCATCATCCATCTCTTCATCGCTTGCCATCTTCATCCTTGTCGCGCCAGCTGGGAGGTCTGTCTCCTTGCCGCTGCTTGGCCTTGCCGCGGCCCTCCTCGGCCGGGCGCTTTCTTGCCGCTCCTCCAAAGACCTTCCTGGCCTTCTCCTTGTCGCGACGTCAGATTCGCCTTTTGTTGCTCGACAAGCTGCTCGACCTTCTTGCAGCTCGAGGTCATGGCCCTTGGTGCGGTGGATCTTGCAAGATCGCTTGTTGGTGCCGTCACGCTTGTCGGCGATCGCCACAGCCTGAAGTTGGTGCTCGCGGCAATCTCCTTGCCGAGCTACCAGCTTTGGCTTTCTTGGCGCCACCTCCGCTGCGGACTGCTCAACGACTAGCACATCTTTGCCTTTCTTCTTCCCGCTGTTCGCCGCGGTTTTTCTTTGCCGGGCAGCCTCCTCACTATCGATCCTCCCGCTTCAGAGTCTCTCCGGGAGTTTCTCCTTCCTCAAAGACGCACACTTGTCGGCCAGGGCATATAGCTCATCGACGCCTCTCGATCTTGCACATCGCCATCTCCTCCCGTGATTCTGCGGTTTCGCACGCTCGATGGAACGCGCTGATTATCATGCAGGTGGACATCCGATGTTGTTCTCAGACGCTGCTGAATCTCCGAATGTACTTGCTAGGGCTCTCCTTCCTTCCGGGCGAGCAGATGAAGGTCGCTTCTTGGCCATGAGGCTTGTGGTCACCAGAAGGCGCCGACAAACTGATGGCATAGGTCTGCCCAGAGGATATGGAGTTGTCCGCAAGTGCATGAGCCAGATCTCGACATTGGGCTTGAGCACCGCCGGAAGTAGTTGGCCAGATCTTGTCGTCCCGCCTCAAAGCAGCTTGCACCGCGATGGTGTAGATGCTGAGGAAACCGATGGATGCGACTTGCCGCCGCATTTCTCTCGCACGTCGCTTGAAATTCTTCGTCTTTGGGCCACCGGACTTGCCGCAGCTCACGAGTGAACGCAGGGCAACCTACCGCGTATGGCAAGTCGCCTGTTCCTAGCGCATGCATGTCGACAGAGGGCCCAGCGCGCTGGTCTGATTGACGCCGCTTCTCTCGGCGCCGGCGCGAGTTCGAGCGCCTTCTTGCCGTCGTTGGTGAAGAACTTGGCGCTGATCGCGACGAGCTCGTGGATCTGATAATGCGTGGAGTCGCCCGAGGTGGATCCGCGAGTCGGCGATCTTGGCCTTCGGGTGGAGAGTGCATGTTGGTTGCACCCCACCGATTCGCCGCCATCGCTCGTGCTCGGTAGTCCTGCCGCCGCAGCGATGTACTGATCGTCACGGAGTGTCGCCGCTGGCGGCCGATGAGACTCGAATGGTGGCCTCCATTCATCGATCTTGTCACCGCTGAGGGTAATCCAGAGCAGCTTGAGCTCGCGCCAAAGCTTCGCTGGAGTGGCGGGCGGCAAGTGGCGAACGGCGCGAGGAGTTGATATGCTCGACTTCTAACTATGTTAGAAGGAGCAGATCCCGCCCAGCGATCAGATCTCGCCACGCCAAGATGTTGGCGCAGCATGCTGATCTTGAGCACCCCAAATCCACCAGCTCGATCTTGGTCCAATGAACGCATGGCACCGTGAATGCCATGACACCGCCGGTCCTGCGGCTCCCGAGATGGGCGCTGTGCATGTACGGACACCGAGGTCTCGCGCAGCCTTGTCCTTGACCTGCAGCACCGTGGCCCTCGTCGATGCTCATTCTTCCGCCAGTTGCCTACCCCACCACCCGCTTGCTCGGTGGTGGTGGGATCGACGGGATCGGAACATCTGCCGCCAAGCCTTCTTCTCCGTGGCATGTCGATGAAGAAAATGAAGATCTAGCTCGGTGAACGCCGGATCAGGTTCACACAACCTCGACGCCTCTACCGGGCGCGCCAAAGATGTCGGGAAGCTGATCCACGAACACCTATGGGACCGGCGGACCGAGCCCTTTCGGTTCGGGCGGGGGCGGAGATCGCACGAAGAGAAGATCGAGGCGAAGCACACGAGCAGTTTACCCAGCTTCAAGCTCTCCGGAAAGATAACACTCCTACCGCTGCATGTCCGAGTGTATTGAGTTCTTGCTCGGGCGCTGAGTGCTACAAAGACACATGAGCTGCTAACGACCGAAGCGTGAGTGTTTTCTGCCTCGAACCCCCCTACGCTATGCATGGGCCTCCTTTTATATGCTCAAGGGTCTCCGGCTGTGGCAACGTAGACAAGGGTAAAATGGAAAAGGAATGCGGTTGGTACAACCACCGCATAAAGGTATCATACCTAACCCCGACGGCAGGGACAAAGGCATTAAATGCCCGCTCACGCCGCCCAAACAAAGGCATAAAGGACCGTCTGTGGACGCCACCGCTGCCACGATGGTAATCTTGTCACGCCGCTGCCATCACAAGACCGCTAGCCGCAGACGTTTTGCCACGCGCTACCGAAAGGTCCTGTATGACACGCTGGTGGATGTGCCGGAGCGCTGGTACAGAGTGGTCGCTGTCGCGGCAAGCGCCTTTGCCGCGTCGTTGTCTTGTCGCGTCCGAAGCTTGTCGCCATTGGCTCGCCGGACGCTGGGCGCGTCGCAGAAGTTCCTTGGGATGCCTTGTTATCTTCCCGCAAGCTCCTCTTGCCGGGCCTTGTCTCCTTGGCTTGAAATGCCTTGTTATCCTTCCGCAAGCTCCTCTTGCCGGGCCTTGTCTCCTTGGCTTGAATACTTTGTTCTTGAATGGCTCCAAAGGAACCATGGAGGACCTTGGCGATCACCCGCAAGCCTTGCCGCTGGTGCTGAATCGCCTGCACAAGTTCGATACTAGGGTACTTTACTCTAGTACACCGGCGACAGTGTCCTTTCATAGTAACAAATAGGGAAGCAAGGCACGATTGTATTATTGCCATCGAGGATAAAAAGATGGGGTTTATATCATATTTCTTGAGTTTATCCTCTACATCATGTCATCTTGCTCATCAAGCATTTCGCTTCTTATGAACTTAATACTCTAGATGCATGCTGGATAGCGGTCGATGTGTGGAGTAATAGTAGTAGATGCAGAATCATTTCGGTCTACTTGTCACGGACGTGATGCCTATATACATGATCATGCCTAGATGTTCTCATAACTTTCTGCTTTTCAATCAATTGCTCGACAGTAATTTGTTCACCCACCGTAGAATATGCTATCTTGAGAGAAGCCACTAGTGAAACCTATGGCCCCGGGTCTATCTTCCATTATATTATTTTCCTATCAATTTGCTATTTCTGCCGTTGTTTATTTTGCAATCTTTAATTTCCAATCTATACAACAAAAATACCAAAATATTTATCTTATTATCTTTATCAGATCTCACTTTTGCAAGTGGCCGTGAAGGGATTGACAACCCCTTTATCGCGTTGGTTGCAAGGTTCTTGATTCTTTGTGCAGGTACGAGGGATTTTGCGTGTAGTCTCCTACTGGATTGATACCTTGGTTCTAAAAAACTGAGGGAAATACTTACGCTACTTTGCTGCATCACCCTTCCCTCTTCAAGGGAATACCAACGCATGCTCAAGAGGTAGCAGCTATTCCCTGCTATGATCAACTGCAATATGCAATAATTATGCAAGAGCTTGCTCGCCATTTAGCCGTTTACGCGGCCGCGACGCACTCTGCTCGTGTCCCTCCGCGCGCTTTGCTCGCCGTTTAGGCACCGAGGAGCCCTCAGGCCACATCCCTCCACGCGCTCTGCTAGCGGTTGGGGCCGATGCACGATCACGTTGGGGAAGCTTCAGTTATTTAGTCTCACATTATGTTAATTAATCATACCTCTAGAGCCAGAATCATCCGGCTCTGTAGGTATAATTAATTATCCTAAACTATGATCTCTGGCGATTGTTCCCGTCGAGCAACTCCATCCTGTCATCAGCCGTTGGGGGTATGCTGGTATGTGTGGGTAATGATGTCTACTACACAATTTGTTCTTGTAGACTCGTGTTGGGCCTCCAAGCGCAGAGTTTTGTAGGACAATAGCAAATTTCCCTCAAGTGGATGACCTAAGGTTTATCAATCCGTGGGAGGTGTAGGATAAAGATGGTCTCTCTCAAACAACTCTGCAACCAAATAACAGAGTCTCTTGTGTCCCCAACACATCCAGTATAATGGTAAATTGTACAGGTGCATTAGTTCGGCGAAGAGATGGTGATACAAGTGTAATATGGATAGTAGATATAGGTTTTTGTAATCTGAAAATATAAAAACAGCAAGGTAAGTAGTAGCAAAAGTGAGAAAAAACAATATTGTAATGCTTGAAAACAAGGCCTGGGGTTCATACTTTCACTAGTATAGGGGATCTATCATAGTCCTTTCGATAATTAAGAGTGTCAAATGCAACGGGGAGCAGAAGGAAATGACAAGCGGTTTTCAGCAAGGTATTCTCTGCAAGCACTGAAATTATCGGTAACAGATAGTTTTGTGATAAGATAATTCGTAACGGGTAACAAGTAACAAAAGTAACTAAGGTGCAGCAAGGTGGCCCAATCCTTTTTATAGCAAAGGAAAAGACTGGATGAACTCCTATATAAAGCAAAGCGCTCTCGAGGACACATGGGAATTATTGTCAAGCTAGTTTTCATCATGCTCATATGATTCGCATTTGTTACTTCAATAATTTGATATGTGGGTGGACCGGTGCTTGGTTGATGTCCTTCCTTCACTACAAAAAAAGACACATCCATGACATTTTGGGCCGAAAGAATTTTTTTCTGTCATGCTTATGACACTTCTATGACGATAATTGTGAAAAAACCCGGTATCTGAAGGAAATATGCCCTAGAGGCAATAATAACGTTGTTATTTATATTTCCTTATATCATGACAAATGTTTATTATTCATGCTAGAATTGTATTAACCAGAAACTTAGTACATGTGTGAATACATAGACAAAACAGAATGTCCCTAGTATGCCTCTACTTGACTAGCTCGTTAATCAAAGATGGTTAAGTTTCCTGACCATAGACATGTGTTGTCATTTGATGAACGGGATCACATCATTAGTAGAATGATGTGATGGACAAGACCCATCCGTTAGCTTAGCATAACGATAGTTTAGTTTTATTGCTATTGCTTTCTTCATGACTTCATGTTCCTCTGACTATGAGATTATGCAACTCCCGAATACCGGAGGACACTTTGTGTGCTATCAAACATCACAATGTAACTGGGTGATTATAAAGATGCTCTATAGGTGTCTCCGAAGGTGTTTGTTGAGTTGACATAGATCAATATTAGGATTTGTCATTCCGTGTATTGGAGAGGTATCTCTGGGCCCTCTCGGTAATGCACAGCACTATAAGCCTTGCAAGCAATGTGACTAATGAGTTAGTTGCGGGATGATGCATTACAGAACGAGTAAAGAGACTTACCGCAAACGAGATTGAACTAGGTATGATGATACCGACGATCGAATCTCGGGCAAGTAACATACCGATGACAAAGGGAATGACGTATGTTGTTATGCAGTTTGACCGATAAAGATCTTCATAGAATATGTAGGAGCCAATATGAGCATCCAGGTTCCGCTATTGGTTATTAACTAGAGATGTGTCTCGGTCATGTCTACATAGTTCTCGAACCCGTAGGGTCCACACGCTTAATGTTCGATGACGATTTGTATTATGAGTTATGTGATTTCATGACCAAAGATTGTTCGGAGTCCCGAATGAGATCACGGACATGATGAGGAGTCTCGAAATGGTCGAGAGGTAAACATCGATATATTGGAAGGTTATATTCGGACACCGGAATTGTTCCGAAATGATTCGGATATTTTTCAGAGTACTGGGAGGTTACCGGAACTCCCCAGGGAAGTATTGGGCCTTAATGGGCTTTAGCGGAAAGGAGAGAAGGGCCGCAAGGGGTGGCTGTGCGCCCCCCACCATGGCAAGTCCGAATTGGACTAGGGAGGGGGCGGTGCCCCCCTCTTTCCTTCTCCCTCTCCTGCTCCTCCCCTCTCTCCCCCTCTTGGAAAAGGAAGGGGACTCCAACTAGGATTTGGAATCCTAGTTGGATCCCCCCTACAGGCGCGCCCATCCTTGGCCGGCCTCCTCCTGCCCCCTCCTTTATATATGTGGGTAGGGGTCATCCCAAAGCACAACAGACAATCTCTTAGCCGTGTGCGGTGCCCCCCTCCATAGTTTAACACCTCGGTCATATCGTGGTAGTGCTTAGGCGACGCTCTGCGCCGGTAACTTCATCATCACCGTCTCCACGCCGTCATGCTGACGAAACTCTCCCTCGTCCTCAACTAGATCAAGAGCTTGAGGGACGTCATCGTGCTGAACGTGTGCTGAACACGGAGGTGCCGTACGTTCAGTACTTGGATCAGTTGAATTGTGAAGACGTTCAACTACATCAACCGCGTTACTAAATGCTTCCGCTTTCGGTCTACGAGGGTACGTGGACACACTCTCATGTCTCATTGCTATGCATCTCCTAGATAGATCTTGCGTGATCGTATGATTTTTTTGAAATACTGCGTTCCCCAACAGTGGTATCAGAGCCAGGTCTATGCGTAGATGTTATATGCACGAGCAGAACACAAAGATTTGTGGGCGATAATAGTCATACTGCTTACCACCAAGGTCTTACTTTGATTCGGCGGTATTGTCGGATGAAGCAGCCCGGACCGACATTACATGACCGCATTCATGAGACTGGTTCTACCGACGTGCTTTCCACACACGTGGCTGGCGGGTGTCTGTTTCTCTAACTTTAGTTGAATCGAGTTTGACTACGGCCGGTCCTTGTTGAATGTTTAAAACAACACAATTGATGAAAAATCGTTGTGATTTTGATGCGTAGGTAAGAATGGTTCTTGCTAGAAGCCCATAGCAGCCACGTAAAACTTGCAACAACAAAGTAGAGGACATCTAACGTGTTTTTGCAGGGCTTGTTGTGATGTGATATGGTCAAGACATGATGAGATATAAATTGTTGTATGAGATGATCATGTTTGTAGAAGTTATCGGCAACTTGCAGGAGCCTTATGGTTGTCACTTTATTGTATGAAATGCAATCGCCATGTAATTGCTTTACTTTATCACTAAGAGGTAGCGATAGTCGTGGAAGAAATACTTGCCGAGACGACAACGATGCCACGATGGAGATCAAGGTGTCAAGCCGGTGATGATGGAGATCATGATGGTGCTTTGGAGATGGAGATCAAAGGCACAAGATGATGATGGCCATATCATGTCACATATTTTGATTGCATGTGATGTTTATCCTTTATGCATCTTATTTTACTTAGTACGGCGGTAGCATTATAAGATGACCCCTCACTAAATTTCAAGATATAAGTGTTCTCCCTGAGTATGTACCGTTGCTACAGTTCGTCGTGCTGAGACACCATGTGATGATCGGGTGTGATAAGCTCTACGTTCACATACAACGGGTGCAAGCCAGTTTTGCACATGCAGAATACTCGGGTTAAACTTGACGAGCCTAGCATATGCAGTTATGGCCTCGAAACACTGAGACCGAAAGGTCGAACATGAATCATATAGTAGATATGATCAACATAATGATGTTCACCATTGAAAACTACTCCATCTCACATGATGATCGGACATGGTTTAGTTGATTTGGATCACGTGATCAATTAGATGACTAGAGGGATGTCTATCTAAGTGGGAGTTCTTAAGTAATATGATTAATTGAACTTTAATTTATCATGAACTTAGTACCTAATAGTTTTTGCATGTCTATGTTGTTTTAGATCAATGGTATGTGCTACCGTTCCTTTGAATTTTAATGCGTTCCTAGAGAAAGCTAAGTTGAAAGATGATGGTAGCAACTACACGGACTAGGTCCGTAACTTGAGGATTATACTCATTGCTGCACAAAAGAATTACATCCTGGAAGCACCGCTGCAGGAGCAACTACGGATGTTATGAACTTCTGGCAGAGCAAAGCTAATGACTACTCGATAGTACCGTGTGCCATGCTTTTCGGCTTAGAATCGGGACTTCAAAGACGTTTTGAACGTCATGGAGCATATGAGATGTTCCAGGAGTTGAAGTTAATATTTCAAGCAAATGCCCGAGTTGAGATATATGAAGTCTCCAACAAGTTCTACAGCTGCAAAATGGAGGAGAACTGTTCTGTCAGTTAACACCTACTCAGAATGTCTGGGTACCATAACTATTTGACTCAACTGGGAGTTAATCTTCCTGATGATAGTGTCATTGACAGAGTTCTTCAATCACTACCACCAAGCTATAAAGGCTTCATGATTAACTATAATATGAAAGGGATGGAAAAGACAATTCCCGAGCTCTTCGCGATGCTAAAGGATGCGGAGGTACAAATCAAGAAGGAGCATCAAATGTTGATGGTTAACAAGACCACTAGTTTCAAGAAAAAGGGCAAAGGGAAGAAGGGGAACTTCAAGAAGAACAACAAGCAAGTTGCTGCTCAAGGGAAGAAGCCCAAGTCTCTACCTAATAATAAAGTAAATTGGATTTCTGGTCGTACGTCATCAAAACTACCCTCAAAGTTCGCAAGAATTACCCACCAATGCCACCCGTAAGTGGCAAAAAGATTCATTTTTATTAGGTGGCCGCTGGTTGCGTTTATGTACAGCTAGGCCCTCACATTGTCAAAAACCACACAAGCACCCGACTGGCTAGGGCACAACTCTCCCAGCAGGGAGACCTGGGGTCGATCCCCAGATTTGTCCCATTTTTCTGCCTTTCCCCAGCTTCTGCCCAGCTCATTTTTTTTACATTTTTTTCGCAGATTCAAATATTATTTGAAATATTCATATCTTTTAAATGGTAACTCCAAATATAGCATGTTATATATGAAAATCTATCAGAAAAATGTGTAGATTCTAAATATGATATTGTCTTGGCCCAGCTACTTTTTAAACTTTTTTCCACAGATTCAATTATTTTTTGAAATATTCCTATCTTTCAAATGCTAACTCCAAATCTAGCATTTCATATATGAAAACCGCTCAGAAAAATGTGTAGATTCTAAATATTATATTATCTTACATTTTAGTAATTTTTTAAATTGTGTTTATGGTGCACACTTAGTTAGTACTTTTATTTTCTATATATATTATATTATATATATAACGTATGTTTCTTACTCCCATTTTTTCATACTTAAAGAATAAAAAGAAAAAAGAAAAAAATCATCCATCATTCGGCTTCGATTTTTCTGGCATGCAACGAACTAGGGTCGTTTTGCTCAGGAGTAGACATTCTTTTATTGATCTTCAAGCGTATGAAGAGATGGCCCAAAACATGTTTAACAAAACCCTTTCATTAAGATTTTTTACAACTTGATGCAAATTCCAAGCATTGCTTCAACTTAAAAAGTAATGGCTTTGTATGAAATTTTTGAAAATCAGCTTCTTTAAGATCAAAATCGTCGTACAAAAACCACACCAAAAGTATTGTATGTGTAGCATGCTTCTTAATGTAGTACTACTTATATGAATTTTCGCTGGCACCAGATGTTGTTGGGCCATTAGCATGGTTATTTCGGCGGACACATCAATTAATTCTCCCGTTGCAATGCACGGGCATATGTGCTAGTCTGGACCTAAGCCTGAAACTGAGTGCTTCTACTGCAAAGGGACTAGTCACTGGAAGCGGAACTGCCCCAAGTATTTGGCAGATAAGAAGGATGGCAAAGTGAAAGGTATATTTGATATACATGTTATTGATGTGTATCTTACTAATGCTCGTAGTAGAGCCTAGGTACTTGATACTGGTTCTGTTGCTCATATTTGCAACTCGAAACAGGGGCTACGTATTAAACGAAGATTGGCTAAGGACGAGGTGACGATGCATGTGGGAAATGGTTCCAAAGTCGATGTGATCGTCGTCGACACGCTAACTCTACATCTACCATCGGGATTAGTTTTAGACCTAAATAATTGTTATTTGGTGCCAGCGTTGAGCATGAACATTATATCTGGACCTTTTTTTTAATGCGAGACATTTATTCATTTAAATCAGAAAATAATGGTTGTTCTATTTATATGAGTAATATCTTGTATGGTCATGCACCCGTGATGAATGGTCTATTTTTGTTGAATCTTGATTGTAGTGGCACACATATTCATAATATTGAAGCCAACGATGCAAGGTTAATAATGATAGTGCAACTTATTTGTGGCACTGCCGTTTAGGTCATATTGGTGTAAAGCGCATGAAGAAACTCCATACTGATGGGCTTTTGGAATCACTTGATTATGAATCACTTGATGCTTGCGAACCATGCCTCATGGGCAAGATGACTAAGACTCCATTCTTCGGAACAATGGAGCGAGCAACTGACGTATTGGAAATAATACATACTGATATATGCGGTCCGATGAGTATTGAGGCTCGCGGCAGATATCGTTATTTTCTGACCTTCACAGATGATTTGAGAAGATATGGGTATATCTACTTGATGAAACATAAGTTCGAAACATTTGAAAAGTTCAAAGAATTTCAGAGTGAAGTGCAAAATCATCGTAACAAGAAAATAAAATTTCTACGATCTGATCGTGGAGGTGAATATTTGAGTTATGAGTTTGGTCTTCATTTGAAACAATATGGAATAGTTTTGCAACTCACGACACCTGGAACACCACAACGTAATGGTGTGTCCGAACGTCGTAACCGTACTTTATTAGATATGGTGTGATCTATGATGTCTCTTACTGATTTACCGCTATCGTTTTGGGGTTATGCTTTAGAGATGGCTGCATTCACATTAAATAGGGCACTATCTAAATCTGTTGAGACGACACCATATGAATCGTGGTTTGGCAAGAAACCTAAGTTGTCGTTTCTTAAAGTTTGGGGATGCGATGTTTATGTGAAAAATCTTCAACCTGATAAGCTCGAACCCAAATCGAAGAAATGTGTCTTCATAGGATACCCAAAGGAGACTGTTGGGTACACCTTCTATCATAGATCCGAAGGCAAGATATTCGTTGCTAAGAATGGATCCTTTCTAGAGAAGGAGTTTCTCTCGAAATAAGTGAGTGGGAGGAAAGTAGAACTTGATGAGGTAATTGCACCTGCTCCCGAATTGGAAAGTAGTTCATCACAGAAATTAGTTCCAGTGATTACTACACCAATTAGTGAGGAAGCTAATGACGATGATCATGAAACTTCAGATCAAGTGACTACCAAACCTCGTAAGTCAACCAGAGTAAGGTCCGCACTAGAGTGGTATGGTAATCCTGTTCTGGAGGTCATGTTACTAGACCATGACGAACCTACGAACTATGAGGAAGCGATGATGAGCCCAGATTCCGTGAAATGGCTTGAGGCCATGAAATCTGAGATGGGGTCGATGTATGAGAACAAAGTGTGGACTTTGGTTGACTTGCCCGATGATTGGCAAGCGATAGAGAATAAATGGATCTTCAAGAAGAAGACTGACGCTGACGGTAATGTTACTGTCTACAAAGCTCGCCTTGTTGTGAAAGGTTTTTGACAAGTTCAA
Organism: Aegilops longissima; assembly: GCA_021605205.1. Taxonomy (NCBI): domain Eukaryota; kingdom Viridiplantae; phylum Streptophyta; class Magnoliopsida; order Poales; family Poaceae; genus Aegilops; species Aegilops longissima. The sequence goes on from CM038680.1 coordinate 330,517,646, forward strand.
GGAGTTGACTACGATGAGACCTTCTCACCAGTAGCGATGCTTAAGTATGTCCAAATCATGTTAGCAATTGCCGCATTTTATGATTATGAAACTTGGCAAATGGATGTCAATACTGCATTCCTTAATGGATATCTTAAAGAAGAGTTGTATATGATGCAACCGGAAGGTTTGGTCGATCCTAAAGGTGCTAACAAAGTGTGCAAGCTCCAGCGATCCATTTATGGACTGGTGTAAGCCTCTCGGAGTTGGAATATACGCTTTGATAGTGTGATCAAAGCATATGGTTTTATACAGACTTTTGGAGAAGCCTGGATTTACAAGAAAGTGAGTGGGAGCTCTGTAGCATTTCTAATATTATATGCGGATGACATATTGTTGATTGGAAATAATACAGAATTTCTGGATAGCATAAAAGTATACTTGAATAAGAATTTTTCAATGAAAGACCTTGGTGAACCTGCTTATATACTGGGCATCAAGATCTATAGTGATAGATCAAGACGCTTATTGGACTTTCACAAAGCACATACCTTGATGAAGTTTTGAAGAAGTTCAAAATGGATTAGTCAAAGAAAGGGTTCTTGCCTGTGTTATAAGGTGTGAAGTTGAGTCAGACTCAATGCTCGACCACTGCAAAAGATAGAGAGAAAATGAAAGTCATTCCCTATGCCTCAGCCATAGGTTCTATCATGTATGCAATGTTGTGTACCAGACCTGATGTGTGCCTTGCTATTAGTTTAGCAGGGAGGTACCAAAGTAATCTAGTAGTGGATCACTGGACAGCGGTCAAGAACATTCTGAAATACCTGAAGAGGACTAAGGATATGTTTCTCGTTTATGGAGGTGACAAAGATCTCGTCGTAAACGGTTACGTTGATGCAAGTTTTGACACGATCCGATGACTCTAAGTCACAAACCGGATACGATTTATATTGAATGGTGGAGCTGTCAGTTGGTGCAGTTCCAAACAGAGCGTCGTGGCGGGATCTACATGTGAAGCGGAGTACATAGCTGCTTCGGAAGCAGCAAATGAAGGAGTCTAGATGAGGGAGTTCATATCCGATCTAGGTATAATACCTAGTGCATCGGGTCCAATGAAAATCTTATGTGACAATACTGGAGCAATAGCCTTGGCGAAGGAATCCAGATTTCACAAGAAACCAAACACATCAAGAGACGCTTCAATTCCATCTGTGATCAAATCAAGGAGGGAGACATAGAGATTTGCAAAATACATAGGAATCTGAATGTTGCAGACCCGTTGACTAAGCCTCTTCCACGAGCAAAACATGATCAGCACAAAGACTCCATGGGTGTTAAAATCATTACTATGTAATCTAGATTATAGACTCTAGTGCAAGTGGGATACTGAAGGAAATATGCCCTAGAGGCAATAATAAAGTTGTTATTTATATTTCCTTATAATATGATAAATGATTATTATTCATGCTAGAATTGTATTAACCGGAAACTTAGTACATGTGTGAATACATAGACAAAACAAAATGTCCCTAGTATGCCTCTACTTGACTAGCCCGTTAATCAATGATGGTTAAGTTTCCTGACCAGAGACATGTTTTGTCATTTGATGAACGGGATCACATCATTAGGAGAATGATGTGATGGACAAGATCCATCCATTAGCTTAGCATAATGATCGTTTAGTTTTATTGCCATTGCTTTCTTCATGACTTATATATGTTCATCTAACTATGAGATTATGCAACACCCAAATACCGAGGAACACTTTGTGTGCTATCAAACGTCACAATAAAATTGGGTGATCATAAAGATGCTCTACAGGTGTCTCCGAAGGTGTTTGTCGAGTTGGCATAGATCAAGATTAGGATTTGTCACTCCATGTATCGGAGAGGTATCTCTGGGCCCTCTTGGTAATGCACATCACTATAAGCCTTGAAAGCAATGTGTCTAATGAGTTAGTTGCAGGATGATGCATTATGGAACGAGTAAAGGGACTTGCCGGTAACGAGATTGAACTAGGTATGATGATACTGACGATCGAATCTCGGGCAAGTAACATACCGATGACAAAGGGAATGACATATATTATTATGCGGTTTGACCAATAAAGATCTTCGTAGAATATGTAGGAGCCAATATGTGCATCCAGGTTCCGCTATCGGTTATTGACCGGAGATGTGTCTCGGTCATGTCTACAAACTTCTCGAACCCGTAGGTTACGCACGCTTTACGTTCGATGACGATTTGTATTATGAGTTATGTGATTTGATGACCGAAGATTGTTCGGAGTCCCGGATGAGATCACGGACATGACGAGAAGTCTCGAAATGGTCGAGAGGTAAAGTTAGATATATTGGAATTTTATATTCAGACACCGGAATGGTTCTGAAATGATTCAGATATTTTTTGGAGTACCGGGAGGTTACCGGAACCCCCCGGGAAAGTATTGGGCCTTAATGGGCTTTAGTGGAAAGGAGAGAAGGGCCGTAAGGGGTGGCCACGACCCCCCCATGGCAAGTCCGACCAATAGGAGGGTGGCTCCCCCTCTTTCCTTCTCCCTCTCCTACTCCTTCCTCTCTCCCTCTTGAAAGGAAGGGGACTCCAACTAGGATTGGGAATCCTAGTTGGACTCCCCCTATAGGCGCGCCCCTCCTTGGCCGGCTTCCTCCTCCCCCTCCTTTATATACGTGGGCAGGGGGCACCCCAAAGCACAACAGACAATCTCTTAGCCGTATACGGTGCCCCCTCCACACTTTAACACCTCGGTCATATCGTCCTAGTGCTTAGGCGAAGCCCTGCGCCGGTAAATTCATCATCACCGTCGCCACACTGTCATGTCGACGAACTCTCCTCGCCCTCAATCGGATCAAGAGCTCGAGGGACGCCATCATGCTGAACGGTGCTGAACACGAAGGTGCCGTGACGCTCGTACTTGGATCGGTTGGATCGTGAAGACGCTCGACTACATCAATCAAGCATTAAACGCTCGCTGCCCACGACGGTACGTGGACACACTCTCCTGTCTCTTTGCTATGCATCTCCTAGATAGATCTTGCGTGACCGTAGGAAATATTTTGAAATACAGTGTAATAAGGAGGCACTTCCTTGCTGCGACCGTGGACCCAACTGTCAGCCTCTCCACGTATAGTACTCTTCCGATGGAATTCTTTCCTTGACCACATTGACCACGCCGCGCTGAGAGCACCAAGGCGGTGGATGATGGAGAGGCCTAGGAAGAGGACGACGCGAAGCTGGGGAAGATGCGGCAGTGGATGCCCACGCGGAGAGGAGTACGAGGGTTCACTGGTTCGGCTGCTGTGTGAGGCTACTGTCACCGCAGAATAACAGGGGGTGTGGGTGAGTAGAGGGATGGCCTGTCTAGTGGTGGGAGAAGTAGGGGGCGGTGAGGCCTCCGCTGCAGCACAGCCGGACATGGGAGGCGGGAGCAGGCGGCACGACCGGCACTGGTTTGGGCGGCTGGAGCAAGAAGACCAGAGGTTGAAGAAGCACTACGACCGTTGGATGGCCATCGCAAGGTCACTGGAGCTAGAATCGTTCATGTTGGCTAAGTTGACAAAGCCCTCCGTCCCCGTCAACTTAGTAGGCCCACAAGTCAGCCTCCCACTATGGTGGGTCCCAGCTAGCAGGGGGAGTATTCTTTTTTTGTGCGTAATAAGGAGGCACTTCCTTGCGTGTGAAAATATAGCTGGTGGGTCCGAGCTGACAGCGGGGGGAATGTTTTTTTTCGTGAAATACAGTGGCCCTTTCGGTGGGTCCCAGAAGTCAGGTGGAGGAATCATTATTTTGTGTGTAATAAGGAGGCATTTCCATGTGTGCGGCCGTGGACCCAGTTGTCCGCCTCTCCATGTACAATCCACTTCTAATGGATGTCGTTCGTTGACCATGTTGACCACGCCGCGCCGAGAGCACCAGGGCGGCGGACAACGGCGAGGCCTAGGAAGGGAACGACACAGAGCCGGGGAAGACTCGGCAGTGGTTGCCCACGCGGTGGGCATTACGAGGGTTTACTAGTTCGGCTGCTGTCACCATAAATAATAGGAGGTGTGGTTGAGTAGAGGAATGGCCTGGCCAGTGATGGAGTAGGGTGGGGCGGTGCGGCCTGTGTGGCAGCACAACCAGCCACGGGAGGCAGGAGCAGGCAGGCCCACCGGCGCTGGTTTGGGCGGCTGGAGCAAGAAGATCAGATATTGAAGAAGCAGCATGGCCATTGGATTAACATCCAACGGTCACTTCTGCTAGTATCGTTTGTGGGCTAAGTTGACAAAGCCTTTCGTACACGTCAACCTAGTAGACCCACAAGTCAGCCTCCAAATCTGTCCCAAACAACATACAACCCAAAATTTCTAGCCAGATTCAAATTAATTTAAAAACTAAACGTACCTTAATTTAAATCAAATTAAACTTTACCCACACAAAAACAATGAAATTTAAAATATCAAAATCCAAAAGAAAAAAATATTTTGGAACTAATTGCCTGTTTGCTGTATTTTTTCATTTTACAACCCATTTATTATTACTTATAACCCAGTTCTTATTACTTATAGCCCATTTTCTGGGCAAGCCCGAATGCATCCCTCCTCGTCTTGAAAGATTTTCAGCCCAGCAGGGCGTAGAAAAGCAAGTAGGCCAACATTGGTTATTCTGCAAAAAACAAAATAGCTGGGCTAGCCATTTCCAGAAAGGAAAAAAAAACAAAGTGGGTTGATCATGTGGTAAACATATGAAATAAAAGCCTAGGCTAGATGGGCCAGTGCTCCCACACAACCCAGTTGATACCCTTGTCCGTCCCGGAAAAAAAATTACTACGCGCGCTGCTGGGTCCCTACTGTCATCCTCACCATGTACAGTCATCTCCTTATTCCTCTCGGTTGTTGACCATGTTAACAACACCAGAGGGCAGCATTGCAACGAGTGAACCAAGGCGGAGGACGATGGTGAGGCCTCGGATGGGAACGAACTGGAGCCGGGGAAGATGCGCAGAGTTTTAGGGTGCGATGTGGCCGTGATGCATGCGCGGCAGCACAACCAACCGTGGGAGGCGGGAGTAGGTGGTCTCACCGGCGCTGGTTTAGCTTTGGCGGCTGGAGGAAGAAGAGACTGAAGAAACATGACAGACGTTGAATGTCAATCCAATGGTCAAGGTTGGCACAATCGTTTGTTGACTAAGCCGACACCAAGTAGCATACTTTTTTATATATAGGAAGAAAAGAAAAACTAGGCTTGTTCACCTGATAACATTCCTGAAGCTGCGACCGTTCGATCTTGCGTCGCAATTAAAACTGCGAGGAAAATGCATTTGTATGCCGTCCTCCTCCTAGGGAACGTTCACCACATAAGTGACTAGCACCCTTGGTTTTCAACCGAGAGGTCTTGGGTTCGAGTCCCATGAACTCTCAATTTTGTCCTCCTTCCTTCCTCGCAAAAAAAGAAAGAAAATCAAAGACTTGAGAAGGCATAGAGAACAAGCTAGTGTACCAGTAAAGAGACGTTGCCGAGTTTTAGAAAAAAGAGAGACGTGCTCCTATAGTTGGTTCGAATCCAAACCTAGACTATGACTATATGGTGCTATGCTACTCTGCAAGTAATGAAACTAACATATCCAACGCTCGCTTCTCCTCTTCTCTACTTACTCGCTTAGCATCGAAGCTCGCCGCAGAACCATGTCCATCGGTTGCTCGTCCACCGGCTCTTCAGCAGGCAACAACCATATATGCGCCAAGTTGCCACCCGTACCATCGCCTGTGGGTCTCATCACACCCCCGCCGACACATGCACCGCAGCCGGTTGCTCATCGCAACCTGCTGCCATTGGTGTGGCGCCACTGCTGCAAATCATGCAGAGTCATCCGCCGCGTCTCAACCACAATCCTCAACCCTGGCCGGGTCTTGTACAAATGCACAAATCATGGGGTAATAATATGTTTAAGTGTTGTTTTGCTGCTTTCAGTTGCTGATTGTTTTAATAGTTTGGTTGATGATCTTCCAATTTGATTCATGCAGAAAAGGGAAGATTCGTGTGATTTGTATTTCTGGGAAGTTTCTAATGTGGGGGAATGCAACTACGCTGATTATTGGGTTAGCCGAGGAATCCCAATACCAGTAGGTTGGGGTGTTGGACAGGTAACTGAAGGAACGGCGGAAGAGGAAGGTGCAGAGCAGAAGATTAAAGATACTGCCTCCTCGATCATGGCTAAGCAACAACACCGCCGAACGGCCTTGACAAAGAATGAGGAGATGAAAGAGCTTGTGAAGATAGTGGGCAAAATCGATGTGCTCAGAGGATGATTGTCTCTTTATTTGCAAAGTATGTAGCACTCGTGATGTATTCAAGTGGCTATGACATGAGCACTTTGCCGAACTAGTAATGAAATAGACCTGCTTAGCAGTGTCATGAGTGTTGTGAACATCTAATGATTTCTATTAACGGAAATCGGGGGATATCCCCTTTTGCTCATAAATAAATAAATAGCAGAGGCCCTGTTGCTAATAAATAAATAAATAAATAAATAATTAGCAGAGGCCCTCTTGGGTCAGCTTTGTGCCCATTCGAAGACGTCGAGCAAATTGCAGTCCAACATCAAACTATGTCATCAAATTCAAGTTTCACAACAAAATATGAGTACAACTAAACAACAATGTCATCATGTTTTAGTCGTCATACAATCAAACACAAATCAACATACATAATAAGTGATGTTCTCACAGCAAATTACTAAACAACAAGTTCATCAGGTTTCAGTTGTCATAGCAAACACAATTTCACATAGTAGATGAAAAAACGTCTTCTGACAGGCAAATACGACAAAAGCAATCTAATCATCATCCGTAGCAGCAGCGTCAACATCTTCGCCATGTGTATCAGTCTGAATCGTAATTCCCCACAGTGTCATCTTCTTCTTCATCCTCAATGTCCTCGAACATTGGCTTATTCTTGATCAACTCTTGTATGTCCATAGCCCGATAGGCAATCTTTTCACCAACGTCATTGACGTGATGGTTCTCAAAGATGTTAGGAACATCTGTGGAATCTTGTACATCAGGAGCAGTGTAAGCATTATCTTGTTTGTGCAACTTCATTAAACGAATTCCTCTGCTCAAACCTTTGCAATACTCACTACGTGCAAATGTGTCTTCCAAGAAAAATATTTGTGTTCCTTGATTTGCCGAAATCAAAGGCTCATCGGCCTGGTACGCCGCCTTGACATTGAGGGATTTGAAATAATCATTAGCTCTGGGTTTTGCGATCCTGGAAAATAGGTTATACCAACGACAGCAATACAGAACCACACACCGATGAACCTCGAAACTGGAGATATACTGCAACAGAACAATGTCTGTTATGTTAGCATACATTTCAGTTGTCTCTCTGCCGTACGTATCCGTGCTCATGATGGCACTGTTCTGTGTCTTCCTGCCTTCTTCGCATGCAAGGGTGTTGTAGCGCACATCTCCAACAACGCAAGATTCATAATGTCTTACCCGAGTATTAGGACCCATTGCTAGTGCGTAATGGGCATCATCAACTACCTGCCCATCCTCTCGCATCTTCTTAACCTATGGTTAGAAAATAGACAAGCTGATCATCTTATGTACTCAATATATTAAAAAAACTGACAGTGCAATTCAAAAGCTTACATGGCTCTTGAACCATTTCGCAAATCCTACCATAACCACTTTGTCAATGTTTCTTGGATTTTGCGGCAGTAACTCCTTTTTGTAGATGCTGCACAACATAGTGATCACGTGAAACATCTAAATATATAAGAATGTGATGCAAGTTTAGTAGATTACAATGTATAAGTTGCAGTACTTAGCACTTACTTGATATAAGGTATAACTGGAAAATGTCTCAGAACATTATGAGGAATCCTCTTCACAACATCGCCATCTTTCTATTTTGATGATTTGCATTTTGGGCATTCACTTAAGTTGGCATAATCCTTCTGGAACAGAACACAATTATTCTTACAAACATGGATCATATCATATCCAATTCCAACTGCACGAAGGAAATTCTTCATTGTAATCGTAGGTGTGTGGCAGCTCGACGATCTGGGAAAGATTTATGAAAGCAGCCAACATCGCATCAAATGATTTGTTGGTCATCCGCCAGATGTCTTCACCAAGAAAGGTGACCATAGCTGAGAATACCGACAGCTTATTTCCGGGTGACAACCACGCTGCATTGTTCCAACATGCGGCCCACCGCTTTTCTTCTCGCAGTGAAAGTTCATGAAATGCACGAGCATTTCGTAGCATTGTTTCAATGTTGGTCAAACTCGCTAGCTCCGCCACCACCACCTCCTCCTTCTCTTCCACCTGAGCATCAGACAGATCAAGATGGCGATCTGCTGCTTCCACATAGTCAGTAACATTGACGTTCACAGCTTCACCATGATGAACCCACCTAGTATATGTGACCGACATCCCATACAGGTGTAGATGATTTTGCACAGTTGACTGGGGTCTTGTAACTGAATTCATACAACTGCTATATGGGCAGAGCACATGCGATTTCGGACCACCGTACTCAGCTCTGATAAAGTTCATGAAGTTTTCAACCCCCTCGACATATGAGCGGAGAATCTTCGAGCAGAAGTTATCCAAGTCCTGTCCATCTGTTAGACATACAAATTAGTTCTTCTACTAGATATTACAGGAAAAACATATATGCTTTTTTATGCAATCTAGAAAAAAAATATCTAGGTCGATTTCTAAAGCTATGGCAAGATATTTGGACAAGCATATCTAAGTAACGAAATATATGTAAAGCTAATTCAGCAGACAAATTTGAGTGCTAAGTTATGGCAGGCTATTTCAGCAGTCAATGAGGCCGAGCACACAACCATCGAACTATCGAAGGCCATCTCAGCAACAAAGATCGAGTATAAAACGGTGTAGAGCTATTTCACCTAACAAATTGGCTACTAGACCATGGCAATCTTCGTCAAAATAAATATATGGCAGGATATTTTAGCAACTAATCAGGCTTGGCATGCCATCTCAGCTAAGGAGATTGAGTGCAGGACAGGGCAAGGAAATTTCTTAAGCAGAGCATATTGACTATAAACTACTTTGGCAAACAGTGAGATTAACAGCGTCTATCAGCTAACATTCAGCGCTACACTGACATGCACGGGGCCTTAGTCTAGAATGCGCGTGCCGTGGGAGAAATTGACCGCCGTGCGTCTCCACATGAACGTTGCAAGCAGTGGCGGTGCTAACCGCCGTGCGTCTCCACAAGAAAGTTGCCAGCAGTGGCGGTGCAGCTAGAGGACAGCAGTCTACGAGAGCGTACTGTGGGAGCGAGAGGATCGCCGTGCGTCCCCTCGATGAACCACGGTGCCGACATATCTTCGTGGCAGGGAGGGCGGCTTTGGCAGAGCGAATGGAGTGGAGGGGGCCGGGGGGAGGGGGTTTGGGGAATATTATTGGCTAGTTGGCCGAACGGCGGTTGAATTTGGGATTTGGAGGGAATTTTTGGGGGATTTTCGTGCGGTGGGCGGGGGAGTTTGGCGCATGGTCGGTTTCTCCAAGTGCAGTCCCACGTGTCAGTGAAGAGGCAAGCCGAAGCACATTTCGTTTGTGTGATCCGTGTGCAGGACCAACCGTGTGTGGGGTGCAATGCGACCGCGACAGGGGTGCTATGAGTGTACCGCCTTTTTTCCTTTTAAACTTGGTGCTTTGCCCCCTCAGAAAAAACTTGGTGCTTCGCGCGATCCATCGATACTACTACTAGTAATCCGGTAATCCCGACTAAAATGGCACGGCTGGGTCTTTTCCATGCGATATGCTGGGAGGTTGGCTTAGTTGGTTGTTTTAGGACGAGTAATGCTACACCTACGTAATCCAAGTTATGTAATTAACATAATGTGAAATGTGTGAGCTCTTGATTGTAGATTGGGGGAGGGAGGGGCCCACCACCATGAAAATCAGGGGGGAGAGAGAGAGGCAATTTGCGTTAACCCTTTCGTAGGTTCCGGTAGATTTAGAAAGATGTGAAATGCGTGAATGTGTAGTGGACGTACTATTGGAGTGCCTAAGATAAATTGTGTATGTAGACCCTATGTGTTTATTTACTTCGCATGTCAGCTTTGTCTCGGGTCAAACCTTCTAAGTTTATACACACAAAAATGAATCATCATTCCATGTAGTCCTACAATATATCTTACTATTATTGTGAAAGTTCATATACACCGGACGAGATTAATGCAAACATGGCAGATTTTCATTAATTTCAAACTTTTATAGGACAGAAAAATAAAAGAAACCCGACCCTAAACCTATTCTACAACGGCGACCGACGTCCTCCATCTGCGATCACCATGTACGGGGGGGTGGGGGTTCAAGACCAGTGAAGTGAAGGTGTGGTCTCCGGCGAGGAAGAGTAGAACACGGGAGACGGACCGGCCAGTTGGCACACCATGCCCCATACCCTCCCATGCCCTACTCATCCTCGGAGGAGTCCCCGGCCTCGGGTGCCGGACGTTGGACGACGACAAGTAGGATGCGTGGCTAACGGTGCTCCTGTCGTCGGCCGCCAGCATGGCCACCGCCTGTGCGGTCGCGTCCGCGTCCGGCTACGCCGCTATTACATCGCGAGCAGTGACTTGAGCGAGGGCGGCGACCTCGAGCTTCATCCCCGAAGACAAGCTCTCTCATAGAGCATTCACGCTCGCGGTCATGGCGGATGTGGTGCCAGGTAGCAGGACGATGCGCTATGGTGTGGAGTTTAGCTGGGTGTTGCCGCTTTAAGTAGCGCATTCCAGTGAGGCCAAGCGTCCGGGTGCATCATTAAGTCGCCGGAGTTGGTTCCTCGGGCACTGAGCCTCTTAACAATGGCATACGGACGGACGACATGAATGAGGGCAGCTGGCACCGGCTGGGAATGCATCACGATACGGTGCGAGGGACGAGGGTTTTTGGTGTGCCAGGTAGTCAGCTGCGGTCGTGGCAACGTTGGAGATGCCCTTTGCTCACATGCGATCCCCACATGTCATTGAAAAAGCAAGACGACCTGGCATGGTCTCAGGTCCTGGGGATGCAGTTGGCCACGCTACACCACTCTGCGGATGCGTCGTGGCGCGCGCGCACTTCGGCGCCCAGTGCATCCTCGACGAGTCGGGTGTTGATCTGCTGGTCGTGCTACAGAGCTAACGCCACCATCGGCAAACTCAAGCCGATTGTGTCTAGCGACGATGAGCGTGTCGCTCACCGCGGTCGCCGTGTCCAGAGGCGATGCGGGAGCTGCGCCACGTTGTTGGCCCCCACGACCCACATGAACGGTTGCCGGTGGCGAGGAGGTCATGGGCCAGCTCCTCCATTGGACTAGTCTATGCCACGTCGTCCCGACAGGTGTGCCCCACATGTCGGTTTCCCTGTTTTCCCGGCCAAACTCGAGCGTCAGTGCTCCATGTTGCGCATTAGGCGCAGAACAGGTGGTTTTTGTGCCCTGCTTCAAATGTGGTACAGTACCAAGTTGTTACCCTAGACCTAAGTGTGGTGGTTTTGGGTATGGTACCACCCTTTTTCTTTTCAACTAGTGAAGCGTAACACTTGATTAAGTAGCCGGATGGTGTGCTAATGTAGGTGTCCGACTGTTTGAAGGAATAATTGAGGTGTGCCCGGTCCGTGCCCGCATTTAGGGGTCCAACTTACCATGTTCCGGCAGTAGTAACTATACTAGTCCCTACGTACTCCCTCTGTTTTTATTTACTCAGCATTTTAGCTTTGCTCAAAGTCAAACTTTGTAAACTTTGACAAAGTTTATAGACAGAAATAATAACATATACAATAACAAATCAATACCATTAGGTTCAGTCAAACCTAATATGCAGAGTAAATGAAAACGGAGGGTGTATCTTACTCCATGACCAAGACGGAAGGGAAAACGAGATAACTTATTGTTTATTTGAGCTGTTCAAGTATAATCATGTGGCGTTGCTTATTTCTCATTCCTCTCCAACCCTCTTCTCCATCGATCACCCCGCCCTCCAGTCGAGTCCATCCTCCCGCATGCCTCATTTCAACATTCCGCTGAGTATCATTCACATGTGGGCTTGACCATGCTTGTATTTCCAATGTTGTAATTTGTCCAACATGCATACAAAAAAATGGTTCGTTTAAAGTTTCACTTTGCCTCCACTACGTGTCGCATCCCATCTTAGTTTTGACATCCCGTTCGGTTCATTCCCCTATACATCTTGATGAGATCGATTGATGTTGAGAGATCAATTGCGTGTCGTGCAAGGTGATAAAGGTTTGGTCTGTTTCTATAATGGAAATGACCCACAGGGGGGGGGTCAGAGGGGGTATATTATACGTTCATAAGCGAAACGAACATATTGTACCCACCCTAGTCCTCTTTCAATCGATCTTCGAACCCCGAGATGAAACTGAGAGAGAACGAGTGGGTGCATGTGTGATACCTAAGGCGGATTCAAAATTTTGAACCGGTGATCATAGCATTAGCAAATCATATATAAAGGGTATTCAATGTCCGTTTCTCTTTTGAACGTACAATATACTCCCTCCGATCCTTTCTAGTTTACATATAAGTTTTATGTGTAGTCAAAGTATCTCTACTTTGATCAAACTTACAGAGAAAGTATCAACATTCAACAACGCCCAATCAATATTGTTAGATTCGTACGTACTCCTAGATTTGTATTCAAACAGAGATGGTTTCCAATTTGTTTTCAAACACGTGAATGTGCTTGTTCTCGCATGCTCTTCCTACTAGGATTTCACCACGATAGCCACCCAATAGTAACTTTTTAAGCTCCTGTCCAATAGTACTAGTGGAGTACTAACAAGATCTGTAGTAGAATGGAGGGCTGATGCCTTCCCACCCACCCAGGTTCAAGGCATGGTACTTGCAATTTGGGTTTGTTGCACCAATTATACCGTAAGGGTTCCTTACAGTCTTTCTGTCAAAAAAACATCTGTAGTAGAGTATGCAGTGCTCATAGTACTAGTACTCCTCTGACATAGGTATCCCTGCCTCACCCTGCCTTTCGGTCACTGACTGGCGGGCCCCATGCTTGCTAGGCCCCGCATGTCAGTTACTCAATGGGTTCGGCCGCGTCAGGGGATCCTCATCCTTAGTATACTCCCTGTGTTTTTATTTACTTCGCATAAAACAGAGGGAGTAGTATTATAAATGACATGGGCGAGGGAGGGGGAGGGACGTCGGTTTGCTCTCAACTGCGATCCCACAAGCGAGCAAAAACGCAAGACGATGCGTGTTCCATTTGGCGAGCGACGTGGTGGGTCCAGCGTGCCTAGGTGCAACGCGAACGCGACAAGAGCGATGTACAGTCAAAACCGATTGACCGGTCATCACCGGAACCACTATTCACCCCAGAACCTTCGCTGCTCGGCCTACGCCAGCCACTGCCCCAAAACCACACCTCCTCTCCAGTCCATTCCCCCACCTTTCAATCCCCTAGCCTGCATCAAGCATCCCCTAGTTCGCCAAAAAGCCATGGTGCACCGCAAGATCACGTACTACAGGATGCTGACGCCAGAGCGCCGCGCAGAAATCGCGGCGGCGGTCGGCGCCATAGACCTCCATTCCCAAGCTCGCTTTGCAGCGGGCCAATCCCCGAGTTCTCTGGAGCTTAGCTCCGAGGAGGAGGAAGCCGATCCAATGTTCATGGTGGAGGTCATGGCGCAGAAGGCCCCCGATGTGTATGAGATGATGGACGTAGACTTCGTGCTGGCGTCCGGGTCCCCCAGGCGGACCAGCGGTTCAACCTGGCGATACTAAAGGAGGACTGGGAGGCGAAGGCTCAACTCGATGCAGAGCGCACACATGCTGCTTCCATCGAGGCTCTCCTGCAGGCGGAACCGGATGTTGTGGATGTGAACCGTGTGGCGAAGGCTCAACTTGACACGGAGCGCGCGGATGCCGCTGCCATCGAGGCCCTCCTGCTGGCGGAACCAGACATCCTGGACATGAACTGGGCGGTGGAGGCTCAACTCGACACGGAGCACGCAGATGCCGCTGCCATCGAGGCCCTCTTGCAGGCGGAACCGGACGTCCTGGACTTGAACCGGGCGGCGGAGGCTCAACTCGACGTGGAGCACGCAGATGCCGCTGCCATCGAGGCCCTCCTACAGGCGCAACCGGATGTCCTGGACTTGAACCGGGCGGTGCTCTTGTTCGTGCAGAGCGCCTACATGCTTCGCGTGAACGAGTAGCTGGAGGCCGAGGACAACCCCGGTGCGGAGACACACGTCAGCAGCTACGGCTGGTTCGCGCTGGCAGCCAAAGACAACAAGGACGTCTCGTTCTGCGAGCAGTGATAGTTTTTCTTTATGTTGTTGTTTTTAGGAAACTTTTGTTGTGTAAAAACATATATTTATTCAAGTCGCCTGACTTTCATCATTTGGGTTAGTCGACCATTTCAGGCGGTTGGATTAATATCCTATATCTCCTAACCCTTCTTCCTCACCTCTTCTTCTGCCCCAACAGACCATCGCACGGGCCGTATGGATCTTCCCCAACATGCGGTTGGATAAACATACTGTATGAACGAAAATTATGTGTCAGCACGCGTCATGCGGTAGCACGTGTCAGTAAGGGTGCATTCCCTTGGTTGGGTTTGAGGCATGCATGATTGATTGTGTGAGGGTGTGGTGCGACCGCGGCGTGCTGGAGCGATTGTGTGAGGGTGCATTGCGACCGCGACAGCCGTGCGCAAGTGTACCTCCTAATCATTTTGAAAACTTTAGGCAAGCTTGGCAAAAATGTGTGGCGAAGTATGGCAATGCAAGGCCTAGACCCAAACAGGATACAAGTACGTACGCAGGAGTACTACTTGTGTTAAAAAAGAAAGGCGGGGTTTTCCTTCGCGGGATTGATCGATGCAAATCCTCATTTGACATGTCAATTAATGCGTATTTTTTTCTCCAATGCCCAAAGAGCTAACCATCTCACTCATCATCGCTTGATTAATGCAGCACCATGCAAACCAACCTTCTCACTTCCGCATGCATGCAAGGGTATATTAATGTCCTTGGTTGCTAGTACGAGGCAAACCCCATCAATTTTGCCTCGATCCGTAACTCCGATTTAATTGAAACCTTCGCCCAGATTTTTCTCCGAAAATTAGCTTTCTTGCGGCCGAAGAAGAGCACCAACCGCCTTACGGGTGGCCCACGAGGGTCGGGCGCGCCTGGGGGCAGGCGCGCCGCCTCGTGGGCCACCTCGGCACCGCCTCGCTGATTCTTCCTCCCATATTCTCCAAATATTCCAAAAATATTCTCCGTCCGTTTTTATCCCGTTTGGATGCCGTTTGATATGGGGTTTCTGCGAAACATAAAACATGCAACAAACAGGAACTGGCACTGGGCACTGGATTAATATGTTATTACCAAAAAATAGTATAAAAAGTTGCCAACAGCATATGAAAGTTGAATAATATTGGCATGGAACAATCAAAAAATTATAGATACGACGGAGACATATCAGCACCCCAAGCTTAATTCCTGCTCGTCCTCAAGTAGGTAAATGATAAAAAACATAATTTTTGATGTGGAATGCTACCTAGCATAATCTTGATCATGTAATCTAATCATGGTATGAATATTAAGACACGAATGATTCAAGGCAATAGTCTATCATTTGACATAAAAACAACAATACTTCAAGCCTACTAATAAAGCAATCATGTCTTTTCAAAATAACATGGCCAAAGAAAGTTATCCCTACAAAATCATATAGTCTGGCTATGCTCCATCTTCACCACACAAAATATTCAAATCATGCACAACCCCGATGACAAGCCAAGCAATTGTTTCATACTTTTGACATTCTCAAACCTTTTCAACTTTCACGCAATACATGAGCATGAGCCATGGACATAACACTATAGGTGGAATAGAATATGATGGTGGAGGTTGTGTGGAGAAGACAAAAAGGAGAAAGTCTCACAACGACGCAGCTAATCAACGGGCTATGGAGATGCCCATCAATTGATGTCAATGTGAGGAGTAGGGATTGCCATGCAACGGATGCACTAAGAGCTATAAGTGTATGAAAGCTCAAACTGGAAACTAAGTGGGTGTGCATCCAACTTGCTTGCTCATGAAGACCTCGGGCATTTGAGGAAGCCCATCATCAGAATATACAAGCCAAGTTCTATAATGAAAGTTCCCACTAGTATATGAAAGTGATAACTCAAGAGACTCTCTATATGAAGAACATGGTGCTACTATGAAGCACAAGTGTGGTAAAAGGATAGTAACATTGCCCCTTCTCTATTTTTCTCTCATTTTTTTTGTTTTTTTGGTGGGCTTCTTTGGCCTCTTTTTTATTTGGGCTTCTTTGGCCTCTTTTATTTTTTTGTAAAGTCCGGAGTCTCATCCCGACTTGTGGGGGAATCATAGTCTCCATCATCCTTTCCTCACTGGGGCAATGCTCTAATAATGATAGTCATCACACTTTTATTCACTTACAACTCAATATTACAACTCGATATCTAGAACAAAGATATGACCCTATATGAATGCCTCCGGTGGTGTACCGGGATGTGCAATGATCTAGCATAGCAATGATATCAAAAAACGGACAAGCCATGAAAATATCATGCTAGCTATCTTACGATCATGCAAAGCAATATGACAATGAATGCTCAAGTCATGTATATGATGATGATGGAAGTTGCATGGCAATATATCTTGGAATGGCTATGGAAATGCCATGATAGGTAGGTATGGTGGCTGTTTTGAGGAAGATATAAGCAGGTTTATGTGTGATAGAGCATATCATATCACGGGTTTGATGCACCGCTAAGTTTGCACCAACTCTCGAGGTGAGAAAGGGCAATGCACGGCATCAAGAGGCTAACAATGATGGAAGGGTGAGTGTGCGTATAATCCATGGACTCAACATTAGTCATAACGAACTCACATACTTATTGCAAAAATCTATTAGTCATCAAAACAAAGTACTACGCGCATGCTCCTAGGGGGATAGATTGGTAGGAAAAGACCATTGCTTGTCCCCGACCGCCTCTCATAAGGAAGGCAATCAATAAATAAATCATGCTCCGGCTTCATCACATAATGGTTCACCATACGTGCATGCTACGGGAATCAAAAAACTTCAACACAAGTATTTCTACAATCCACAACTACCCACTAGCATGACTCTAATATCACCATCTTTATATCACAAAACTATTGCAAGGAATCAAACATATCATATTCAGTGATCTACAAGTTTTATGTAGGATTTTATGACTAACCATGTGAATGACCAATTCCTGTCATCTCTCTAAATAGATATAAGTGAAGCAAGAGAGTTTAATTCTTTCTAAAAAAGATATGCCCATGCTCTAACAAATATAAGTGAAGAAAAAGAGCATTCTACAAATGGCGGTTTTCTTTGTGAAGATAAACAGGCAATCCAAACTTCAAATGATATAAGTGAAGCACATGAAGCATTCTATAAAGCCATACTCAAAAGATATAAGTGAAGTGCAAAGAGCATTCTATAAATAAACCAAGGACTATCTCATACCATCATGGTTCATAAAAGTAAAGTGAAAACTAAATGAAAAAGACGCTCCAAGACTTGCACATATTGCATGAACGAAACGAATCAGAAAACATACCGATACTTGTTAAAGAAAGAAGGGATGCCTTCCGGGGCATCCCCAAGCTTAGACGCTTGAGTCTCCTTGAATATTTACTTGGGGTGCCTTGGGCATCCCCAAGCTTGAGCTCTTGCCTCTCTTCCTTCTCCTCACATCGAGACCTTCTCGATCATCGAACACTTCATCCACACAAAACTTCAACAGAAAACATGGTAAGATCCGTTACTATAATAAAGCAAATCACTACTCTAAGTATTGTTGCAAACCAATTCATATTTTGTTTTTGCTTTGTAGCTACTGTAATATAACTTTTCCATGGCTTAATCCACTGATATAAATTGATAGTTTCATCAAAACAAGCAAACTATGCATCAAAAACAGAATTTGTCTAAAACAGAACAGTCTGTAATAATCTGAACATTCACCATACTTCTAATACTTGAAAAATTCTGCCAAAATTAGGAAAATAAACAGTTTGTATAGAAAGACAGTGCAAAATGTTTCAGAACCGTTTGGCGTTCCAGTAAAAAAAATAAAAATCGCGCACTACAGCCAAAGTTTCTGTCCTGCACCATACAAACCAACAAGCATCGTAAACATCCTAAAGGCAAACCTTGGCACATTATTTTTATAATACATTGGAATTGTACAAGGTGATAATTATTTTTTTTGAAAAGTTTCTGTAATTAAGATTCACAAAGTTTCCATGGGCATGAACAAAGTTCAAGGACGTCCCCCACTTTCACAATGCTCGTCTATCTCACTTTCACTTTTCTTTTTGAAAAGTTTTGGGTTCCCCTCTTTTTTTTTAAACTATATAAAAGCAATCAACAGAAATAAATGACTCTCTAAAACTTCCGGCTTGTCTCCCTGGCAGCGCTTTCTTTAAAGCCATTAAGCTAGGCATATAGTGCTCAAGTAGTGAATCCACCCGGATCCCAAGGTATATCGAAGCCAATTTTAATTGGCAATGATTTGGCATTTAGTAATGAGCACAAAGAAACATATATCAAGCAATGACGAAGTCTAACTCTCTTCATATGCATCGGCATGCCATAAAAGAACAATTCATGCACATGTAGTAAAGGCCAATGCATAGTATAAACAGTTTCTTGCAATTTTATCATGTTGGAAACATAGAGAGGTGGAGATATAGTTCCTCTCTCATAATAATTGCAAGTAGGAGCAGAAGGCACATGCATAATATATCTATCAAAATCATCATGTGCAACGGTACAAGGCAACCCATCAATATAATCCTTAATAAGGGCAAACTTCTCCGATATAGTATAATCGGGAGAATTCAAAAAGATAATAGGACTATCATGCGTGGGTGCAATAGCAAAAATTTCATGTTAAAATAAGGAAATATAGCAAGATCATCTCCATAAGCATAATTCATATTGGTATCTTGTCCACAAGCATATCAAGCATCATCAAAAAGGGATATTTCAAGAGAATCAACGGGATCATAACAATCATCATAGCAATCATCCTTCGGTGAGCACGAAGGGAAATTAAACAATGTATGAGTTGGAGGGTTACTCTCATTAGAAAGTGGGCATGGGTAGCTAATCCTCTCTTCCTCCTTTTGTTCTTCGCTCTCCTCGTCATCTTTTTCATCCAATGAGCTCACATTTCATCAGTTCCTTCTTCCATAGACTCCTGCAAAATATTAGTCTTCTTGGACAGCGGAGGAGTCCTCAATATATGGTTTAACATAGGCATTAGAAGCATAATTATCATAACAATATTCAAGTATGGCAAAATTTTCAGATTTGTAAAGAGTAGCATCATACGTTTCAATCACAGAAGCAATTTCATAAGCACGCTTAAAAGCAACAAATTCTTCAATTTGTTGAACATCATAGTAATTATAAACACCTTTAGCATATGAAGACACGATTCCATTATCGATAAACTCACATTGGTAGGGAAGGTATTTCTTAGGGTTTTTAGAACAACAAGTAACATCATATATTTCACATAAATTCCAGGCATAGCATTGCAAACGACGAATTTGATCCAGTAAAAGTTTCCCTTTTTTAGATATGCGGCATCGCATATAACAAGCATTCTCATCTAAAGATTTGCCCTCAACTAAGCTAGTTGGGGTTTCAACACGAGCACATAGGGATCGAAGATGATCCAAGTAATAAGCTTCAGGAGTGTGATAGATTTTGAGTGGTTCTTCAACCATCGGTTAAGTAGGTACAACTATTTTTTTGGTATTTTGCGTTTCCTACCCATAACTAAAGATAGAAAACAACTAAGAACAGCAAATTAAAATTACTTAGTGATAAAGCAAACAAGCACACACGAGAATATTCACCCCACGCTATTGCTCCCCGACAACGGCGCCAGAAAAAGGTCTTGATAACCCACAAGTATAGGGGACCAATTGTAGCCTCTTTCGATAAGTAAGAATGTCGAACCCAACGAGGAGCTAAAGGTAGAACAAATATTCCCTCAAGTTCTATCAACCACCGATACAACTCTACGCACGCTTAACGTTCGCTTTACCTAGAACAAGTATGAAACTAGAAGTACTTTGTAGGTGTTTTTGGATAGGTTTGCAAGAATATAAAGAGCGCGTAAATAAGAAGTAGGGGCTGTTTAGATAAAGAAGAAATGAAGTAAATATAGCGAGTGTGGAAAAGTGGTGGTAGGAGTTGCGAAATTGTCCCTAAGCAATTGAATACTTTACTAGACTGATAGCAAGTTTTATGTGGGAGAGGCCACTGCTACAATGTCATTCCTGACTTGGAATTCTATGCACTTATGATTGGAACTATTAGCAAGCGTCCGCAACTACTAACGTTCATTAAGGTAAAACCCAACCATAGCATTAAGATATATTGGTCCCCCTTCAATCCCGTATGCATCAATTTCTATGCTAGGTTGAAGCTTCTGTCACTCTTGCCCTCCAATACAAAGTCATTTCAACATACAACTAACCCTATGGTGTGATCCACGCGCGCGCTCATATGATGGGAACCAAAGGACAACAACATAACCACAAGCAAATTAAATCAATCATAGCAATTCATCAACCACCGATAGGACAACGAAAATCTACCCAGACATCATAGGATGGCAACACATCATTGGATAATAATATGAAGCATAAAGCAGCATGTTCAAGTAGAGGGTACAACGGGTTGCGGGAGAGTGGACCGCTGTAGATAGAGGGGGAAGGTGATGGAGATGTTGGTGAAGATGGCGGAGGTGTTGGTGAAAATAGCGGTGATGATGATGGTGGCCACGACAGCGTTCCGGCGCCACCAGAAGAGAGGGGGAGAGGGCCCCCCTTCTTCTTCTTCTTCTTCTTCCTTGACCTCCTCCCTAGATGGGAGAAGGGTTTCCCCTCTGGTCCTTGGCCTCCCTGGCATGGGAGGGGCGAGAGCCCCTCCAAGATTGGATCTATCTCTCTGTCTCTCTCTGTTTCTGCGTTCTCTCTGGTTCTACCCTTTCACCGTTTCATATATATATGGAGATCCGTAACTCCGATTGGATTGAAACCTTCGCCCAGATTTTTCTCTGAAAATTAGCTTTCTTGCGCCCGAAGAAGAGCAGCAACCGCCATACGGGTGGCCCACGAGGGTCAGGGGCGCGCCTAAGGGGGCAGGCGCGCCCCCTGCCTCGTGGCCACCTCGGGCACCGTCTCGTGTTGATTCTTCCTCCCATATTCTCCTAATATTCCAAGAATATTCTCCGTCCGTTTATATCCCGTTTGGATTCCGTTTGATATGGGGTTTCTGCGAAACATAAAACATGCAACAAACAGGAACTGGCACTAGGCACTGGATTAATATGTTAGTCCCAAAAAATAGTATAAAAAGTTGCCAAAAGTATATGAAAGTTGAATAATATTGGCATGGAACAATCAAAAATTATAGATACGACGGAGACGTATCATGCGGTGAGGTGGTTTCTCGAAGAAGACAATGGAGAAGCGGAGTCAGCGAAGAGTGAAATGATGGTTACTTCGTCCGTGCTTTGTGATTTGACGCATCACTACTTTGTGATTTGTGATAGAAGGGAAAGGGGAGTAGACTCTGTGCTCTATACTGTACATGCGTCCCAGCACGGGAGAAAGAGGAGAGACGTTGCATTTTTCTATTCCTTCAATCAATCAACTAGGGAGCTTCCGTTCCAACTTTTTGGCTTTGGCAACACCGTCCACAATGGTTCCCATCGATGCCAAAAGCTATTTTCGCATTTGGCTACACATTGTGGGTGCCCTTAACCGTACCACTTGGTTTTGCTCCTGTGTGCTATCTATACAAATCTCAATTATATTGATCTAAAAAATTATAGTATCAAGATTAGTAAAAAGGAGGTGATTTTGCCGCGCGGATGGCGGGGGAGGTTCCTTATTTTTGGAGGACGTTGGCCTGGCGGTTTGCTAACATGCGATCCCATGTGTCAGTGCTTTACCAAGGGGAAAACTTTGTTTTTTCCACTCTAGCTTTTGACCACTTTGCTTATGCCACTCTAGAATTTGACATTTCACTTTTGCCCCTCTTAGTTTTTGACAATACATCACAATTGCCATTCTGTGGCAAAATCAATAATTTTTGAGTGGCAATTGTGATAATTGCCAAAATCTAAGAGTGGCAAAAGTGAAATGAAAAACTATTGCTTTTTCCACGAAATGGTATTTGTGATGTATTGTCAAAAGCTAAGAGTGGCAAAAGTGAAATGTCAAATTCCAGAGTGGCATAACCAAAGTGGGCAAAAGTTAGAGTGGCAAAAACAAAGTTTTCCCTTTACCAAGCCGATCCGCGTCCCACATGAGGCAGAACAACAGCAGAAGCAACACGTGGTTAACTTGACGAAGATGAGGGAGAAGCGGATTCAACAATGAGTGAAATGATGGTTGCTTCGTCCCTCCAAGTTCTTTTTTAGCATTATTACTTCGTCCCTCCAACTTAACAGCAGGAAAGGTACAACTTTGTGATTTGACGCCTCATTGCTCATTACTACGCTGGCGCCATGACTGGGGTGCTTCACCCCTGCTGCTCTGCACTGTATTTCGATATGGCACGTGGACCCGGTAGCTTGATGTCCCACATGTCGGCGAAAGGGACTAGAACATTTATGAAAGCGAGCGCTCCACTCTTACGACGGAGGAGTACACGACACGGCGGCCCAGTGAACTGTTACTTGTACTGTAGTACTACTATAGTTTTGCTGTTTCGCATGATCCATCGATACAAACCCGATAAAACAGGAAAGGGCGGGATTTTTCCCGCGCGGTAGATGATACTGGCCATACATTTCAAAGGCAATTTTAATGTATGCAAACTGAATAATTGAGTAACACTATGAGATCTAGTAGAACTAAAAACACATATGATTTATTGTGTTAGACTGTAGTAGTAGTGTTGTATTGCATAGTTGTTAGATGTAACATGCGAGAAGTGTCGACATGTAGTTTTGGAGGGCCTACAGAGAGAAAAGCGTAATATGGTCACCGAACTTCAGAATACGCTCATTACAGTCACTATATATGTTTTGCGGTGATTATACGGTCACTTGCTCACCGTTCAGCATTGGATTGCACTCTGTTGACTGGCCAAATAGTCTGCGGGGCACTATGTTGACTAGTTAAATTGACCATGTTCCTTGTGGGTCCCACCTGTCAGTTCGCATAGGAAAAAGGTCAGATAAACACAAATTTACACAGGCGCGACAAGACTCTAACCCATGCGTGGGAACCACCTGGTTGTTTATGTGTATGTCAGGGCCTGATCTATGCGCATGCACGTGTAGGTTGAGCACTTGAGCATGAGAGTGTGTGTTGGTCGTGTGGTGTGTGCATGCATGCATGCGTGTGTGCGTGCGTGTGTTGCTGCGTGTGTACGTGTGAGTGTTGGGTGCGTGCGTGGCTGCATGTGTTCGTGTGAGTGTTGCATGCATGCAGTTCGTGTGCATGCATGTGTGTGTGTATAATCACCACACCAGCTCATGTGTGTTAAAACAGACGGCTCAACATACCAATACAAGGCCACCTTGTCCGCTGTGCCCGCGGCCATGACTTCAAACCACCGTCCAATATTTTTTTATCGTTTGTTTTCATTCTTACTAGCAAGATGCCCGTGCATTGCATGTAACATCAAGATGCATTTGTATGAGTAGTTTATCTTGTGAGAGAAAATGATGAACAAGGGAAGGCCTTATTTGAAAATGTGGAGAGGTGTGTGGGTACCTTTTTGCAAAATTTCCATAGTTTCCTTCCTATCCATCAGATATAAATTGGTAGGCCTATAGAGGATGGCAGGCACACCATCATCACCAACTCTATTTTTTATAAGAGTGTAGATGTAGAGTAGATACATGCCGACAGGTGGGTCCAATGGTAGTGAGGTAATGTGATGCAACACTAGAGGTGCCACGTGGAGCGTTTAACTGGTCAACTAGTCGTGTCTTGAGCAAATACAGAGCTGTACGGTGAGCCCGTGATTGTATAATAACCAAAAAACATAAATGGTGAATGTAATGAGTGGATTCTGAAGTCCAATGTACGTATCATGCTTTCGCTTCAAATACAATGATCGTCACTGTATATATCGCGAGAGAAAGATGAAACATGTGTGAATGTGCTGGGGGCGTACTTTTAGAGGACCTGGAGATAGTTTGTGTGCGTACGTGAAAGGGGCGTAGAGGGGGTGTATGCGATGAGAGAGAGATGCTCTTCATTTCTCTTTATTATGACTAACTTTATATATAGTATAAAAATATAAAAATTCACAGTGCGGAATAAATATTATTGTGGCCACCATGCAATTCAAATTAACATTCATACTCCTCCATATAACTTTGTAATGTTGTATATATGTATAAATTCTAAAATATTTTTTTGGCCACACTTTATTCAAAAGGAATGTTGTATGCGAAATAAACGTGAAGATAGGGATTTTTAGATCAATGGGGTACGTGATGTAACATGTGTGAATGTGTAGTTGATGTATTTGGCATGGCCTAGAGAGGTGTGTGTGTGTATTAAGTATTTGAGAGAGGCATGGATAGAGGGGCCGACAAATGGGGGGGAGAGATAGCACGGGAAATGAGAGAGGTCTAGAGAGATAGAGATGAATATGATGTCACGGCGAGAGATGCCCCTGAGTTGTATATGCAAGGGGGAGATAGAGGCACGAGGAGAATTTTTTTGTGTGGTGTTTGTGTTGGTATGTGTGGGTGTGAGAAGATAACGAGACCTGGGGGCATAGGGTGTGTCACTGCGTGAGGTCCGGTGGGCCGAGGTGAGACCCTTGGTTCGGTTCCATCCTGCGCCACATTGGTCGGCCCATGACGCATTTAGGGAGACCCATGGAGCACTAGTCTTACAAGACAAAGATAGCAGAGTCGTGAAGAACTCTGTGTCCACTGATAAAGCCGGCTAGGATTTGTAACCCTAGGTCCTCAGATTAAGGTAACCCCTTATCTCTGATATTACTATTCATCCAACCTAACTTTTAGGAGCATCCTACAGAATGTTCTGCTAGAATCATACTCGTCGATTAGGAAGAGAGGTGGAGACAGAGACACGCCTAAAGAAAATGTGCGTATGGGAGACACGTAGGCAGGTCTATGTATATAAAAAGGGTCGATGGGGATTGTGCGTGTGTATGCTTGTGAGAGGAAGAGTGCTTGTGATAAAGGTTAGTGAAAACAGTCGTACATGGTTACGAGAGGGAGGGAGGGTTATATCGAGAGCATGTCTGCGAGAAAGACACCTAGGGAGAGAGTGTGTGAGCATGCATGAGAGACCACCGATGGAGAGTGAAACTACACGCAAAAGACTGATGTACACATTGATTAAAAATATAAATTGTATCCAAATATTAGGATGGGATCATGATATTTGCAATTCGCGTAAGGAACGGTCATTGATCCATCAGACATCTGTATTCTATCGAGTTTGAGAATGTCTATGTTATTATTTGACATAATTGATCCACATATTTAGTATTTTGAACTCCAGACAATGCATCGCTTTAGCAATCGAATATAAACGTGAGTATACTTCCTGTTGTGTGTGTAAAGCACATTATACATACAAAAGTTACACAATGAACATTATAAATAGCTAGCTATGAACTAGCATACATTTGAATTCAACTTAAGATGGTTTAAAAAATTCAAATTCAACATGAAGTCCATTCAATTATTTGAATTCGATATCATGGCATTTGTAAATCATACATAAATTATGGGGGCACCAATCTTTGCTTTGCTTTTGTACATAATAGCATATATAGTCGTGTACAAAATAGATTCAAATTTACCTCCTCCATTCCAAAATAATCGTACTTATAGGATTTTCAAGTGTCAAAATTTCAAAAAGAAGTGCATAATTTAATGAGGTTTTCAAACATACAGCGTCAAATATAACGTTGTCTATTTAGGTCAATCCTCAAAGTTCAAGAGTACTCTAAACATGAATGGTTCTGTTTCAAAATTTTGAACGAAGCGCCAAAAGAGTATCTACTCGCCCGAAACCACTTGAGACCAATGTTTGGTAGAAGGAAATTAATTTTCTAAATCCGACCTGTGAAACCTATCGGCCCGACGTCATGCAACCGGGTAGGTTTGTAGCTTCATCTAGACGTCACGCAACCACAGCCGAAAAACATTCATACACAATGGCCGCCTAAGCACACATGCGCGCACCCAACATCACTCCCTCCCACTATTTGGGACACCTGGGATTACCATCCTACCCCCGACCCATGGTTGGTGCAAATTTAAGAGGGGGGCAAAGTTTGTACTTTCCCCAAATTTCAAACAAGCGCATCCCATCTGTTCAAAGAAACCAAAAATAAGCGTGTCCCAGACTGAAACATGGTTCTCCCTTAGCTCCCCCTGCCCCCGTCTAATTCCCCATTTGTACTCCGTGGGCGCCAAAACTACCTCTCCACCAACCGCGAAACCCCGGCGTCCTCCATCCGCCACCCCATCCCGCCCATCAACCGCCGCCCTCCTCCATCACGTCGGAGCGACACCCGGACGTCTGCCGCCCATCGCAACCAAGCAATCGCAATGCCTCCACGGCTAGTAGTTGAGGCCGAGGCTGAGCTGTCCGTACCTGAGCCAGTTCAACCACGCCGTCTTGCACCTCACTGTTGCCGCTCCAAATTAGCCAATGTCCACCGCACCGGAGCTGTTCCCACTACACCGTCCTTCGTCGCCTTGGATCTGCTTCCCCTCCCCCAATAGACGACCACCACAACACAGTCAACAATTTGGCCATGGGTTCGTCTTAGGCTCGACCCTCCTCCAAAACATCGGTTCCCCGGGTCAAACCAACAAAATCGCCCCGACATCCGGAGGACCCAGCACTGGCAACACGAAATGGTACTCCTCTTCCCTTATTCATGCAAATCTTACATGTCTGCTTGCATGGTATTCATCCCACATGAGACACTAGTTGACCGCTTCTTCTTGATACTAGATGTTCCTAGTAACTCGCGATGCGCAAGGTTTCTCCTCATATACTATTTCACCTTAGCTAGAGGTCCTTCACCCCCTGGATTTCAATTCCTGGTCAGTTGATTCCCAATTAAAAGAAGCATTCCCTGGCGTAACAGGCGCTAGTCCGCCTATTACACCGGAGAAGCAGCACCTCGGTGTTTATCTTAGGGGTGTGTGGGGCCTAGGAGTTGCTGGCGCCCGATCTGGAGGTCGGCCGGGATTAAAGGGGTGCCCGGGGGGCACTGCCAAGCACAGCGGTAGTGTGATGTCGAGGGGAGGGCGGGGCGGCGGAGGCAGGGGTCAGGGCCGGTGGTCGCTGGCGGTTCGAGAAAGATCATCAACAGTGATTGGCGGGAGGTAGACGAAGGCCATCTGCCTGTTCCTTATAGATTGGATGGTTCGTAAAAAAATTGACTAACCTATTTATATCCAGTCAGCTATTATTTTGATAGGACCACATGTGGTGGTGTGCTGGAGGAGTACCTACATTTCCCAGCTATCCCTGTGCTCATATATTACAAAATCATACAGAGTAGAATCTAATTTTGTTTGCCATGCAATGTTGTAGAGCTATCATATGTCTCTTGTCAATTATTATTCAGCCACCTGCTATCTGCTACTTTTACAGTGCACTAGTTCTGCACACACTTCACCCATACTCTCACTATTGTGTTTTTATGCAAGGGTATTTTAGACCCTGCCTTGACAGCAGCAGAAAAGAAAAGAGAGAAGTCGCTCCTGCTTGCTTCGCGGGCAGGCAAGACACGTGTCTGCGCTTTAAAGGTTGTATGTTCAATAGATGGAGACGATAAACGTAGCTCTGGAGTTAATGATCTCGCTCGTCGTGAACCACCATCTCATGTGCTTGCTTTAACTTCACGGTGTCATATGTGGTTGCATGGTTCATATGGTGTCTAGCTTGTAATCGAAAGGCCAAATTTGGTCTTCATTTAGATAAGGAAAGGTATTTTTTACATGAACCACCATCCCAGGAGCACTAGAAGACAAATAGCTAGTCAGGGCACTGGCCGAGCCAGTGACAAACCCAACACAGACAGGCATCACCTAGAAGCCAACTAAAAAGCCACGATTGTGGCGAAGTTGCCCACCTTCCACCAGGCTCTCCGGTCCTAGATGATCATGCTCACCACTCCAGCCGGATGTCTAGCTTGTATTGCTTCCAGTTTGGTTAAATTGCATCTGCCTAGCTTACACATTATACCTTTGAATATGGCATGCCTTCCTATTTTTGGTACATACTAGTACATCTGTCTATTAACCATGTTCTTACATCAAACCAATGTTCTTGTGTATCCCTCATCAATCACTTATGATGAGGCAGTCAGACCAGTGGACTACTGTGAGAAAAGATCCTCATTTAAAGAAACAACAAGGCTAGATGAAGATAGTGAACGTAGCTCTATAGTTGATTACCGCATTTCCCCTACACCAGCATCGCAGGTGCTTGATCTAACTTGGCAGCGTGATATGTGGTTGCATGTTGCATATGGTGTCTAGATTGTAATTCTTCCAATCTGGTTAAATTGCATGTGCTATTCTGCTTAGTTTATACATTATACCTGTTAATGTGACATGCCTTCCTGTTTTTAGTAGATAGTACATCTGTCTATTAAGCATGTCCTTACATAAAACTATTGTTTTTTTGTATCCCGCATCAATCAATATGACGAGACACCTTTAGTATATGCAGTGCGATATTCGTTGCATCATTCATATGATTTATAGCATGCGCTGCTTCTAATTTGTTGAAATGCCATTTATGATTGGACGCTTTTAACTTGGCAGAGTCATATTGGTTGCATCTTTCATGTGGTGTCTAGCTTGCATTGCTTCTTAATTGTTGAAATGGCTTCTGCTTAGTTTACACAAACAGTTGTGAATATGCCATGTCATCCTGTTTTTCGTACATATTCCATCCTGGTATCATGTGTTTGCCTTACATCAAAGTAGTGATTGTCAGTATCATGCAACAATGAGTTCTGAAGAGTGAATTTTATTGCTTCTTGCCGGTTTTACTTTACAATTCAAAATCAATAAAGTGGTAGAAAATTAGCAAGGTAGCGGATAAAGGTGCTCCTTCCAAACGGAGGGCCTCTACATATTCTACTCCTCCACCCCCAAGATGATTTGCAAGACAATACATGCATAGACACTCAACGTAGCTGTGTTGATGATGGGCACGTCTCCCCTAGTACATCATCACAGGTGCTCCTTCTAACTTGGCACTGTTATATGTGGTTGCATGTTACGTATGATGTCTAGCTTGTATTGCTTCATATTTTGTTGAATTCCATCTGCTTACTTTACACATTATACTTGTGAATAAGACACATGTTCCTGTTTCTATAACATACAATATCTATCTATCGCACCATGTTCTTACATCAAAATACTACTATTTTGTAACATGCAACAATCACTTATCATAAGACACGTTTGACTTGGGAGTGTGATATAGGTTACATTCTAGCTTCTACTACTTCTAATTTGTTGAAATGACACTTATGACGAGACAGTTTTAACTTGGTAGAATGATATTCGTTGCATCTTTCATATGGTGTCTAGCTTTCATTACTTCTAGTTTGTTGAAATTCCTTCTGCTTAGTTTACACATCATAGCTGTGAATATGCAATGTTGTCCTTTTTTCTTACGCATTCAATCGTCCTATCATGCGGTCGCCTTACATTAAAATAGTGCTCGTCAGCATCCTGCATCAATGAGTTCTGAAAGCGAATTTTTATTCATTTTTCTTGTGGGTTTGACTTGACAAGGCAATACAACTAAGAAAGAGGAAGGAAAAAATAAGGCATGGACTGATGGCGGTCTTCTGGCGAAACTGACATCCCAGGTGCTTTCTCTAACTTGGCAGTGTGATATTGTCTTGCATGTTGCATATGGTGTCTAGATTGCATTGCTTCTTATTTGTTGAAATGGCGTCTGCTTAGTTTACACAAACAGTTGTGAATATGCCATGTCGTCCTGTTTTTTGTACATATTCCATCTTGGTATCATGTGTTTGCCTTACATCTCGCATTCTTTTCTAACTTGTACTACTTCTAATTTGTTGAAATGGCACTTATGACGAGACAATTTTAACTTGGTAGAGTGATATTCATTGCATCTTTCATATAGTGTCTAGCTTTCATTGCTTCTAATTTGTTGAAATGCCTTCTGCTTAGTTTACACATCATAAGCTGTGAATATGCAATGCTGCGAATATGCAATGGCACTAATGACGAGAGACCTTTAATTTGGTAGTGTGATGTTCTTTGGATCTTGCATATGATTTGTTTCTTGTACTGCTTCACATTTTTTTAAACGCTAGTTATGACGAGACAATGTTAACTTGGCAGAGTGATATTTGTAGCATCTTTCATATGGTGTCTACCTTCCATTGCATTGCTTCTAATTTAGTGAAATGTCTTCTGCTTAGTTTACACATCATAGTTCTGATTATCTCATGCCGTCCTGTTTTTCGTACATATTACATCCTCCTATCATGTGGTTGTCTAACATCAAAGTTTAGTTCGTCTATATCGCGCATCTATTTGTTCTGAAGAAATAAATTGTTATTCCTTTTTCTTGTCGGCTTCACTTAACATGGCACAGAGAAAGAGGAAGGAACACAGAATAATAGGGGATGGTGTTAGTACTAAGGACACACGGAAATGGAAGCGGAAGAATCCTGCAGATTCTGCTGGTACTGATGGTGCAATAGAAGGTCAAAGTCCAGCGGAAAATTGTAAAAATGGGGTATCCCGTGCTACACGAGCTACAGAACAAGCCAAACAGAAACCAATAGCTACCACAAAACAAGCAGAGACAGCCCTAGTTGTTGCAACACCTTCCACAATACCACCAGCTGCACGCGTTACTCGTTCGGCAACTCAGCTAGCAGCATGTTCCCAAGCTCCCTTGCCACCTGACACTACTTTCGAAGCACTCTTGACACAAGACGAGTTGGCAAGATCAGATGAACTTTGTGAGCTTCAACAGCAAGAAGGTGGTTGCTGGAGTCAAGTTACAGTTGCATGCTTCTTTATATGTAGTCTCACAGTTTAATGTACACTAACACTTCCTATGTTCGTTGTTGGACTAGAACTTAGGCGCAAGAGGAAACAAACATCAGGGATAATGCTCGATAGGTTAACTAAATCTAGAGGAGGAAGAATGGAGATCCGTTTTGAGGCAAGTTTAAAAAGGCCACGTGATGCTACAGAGTCAGCCAAGTAAGTATCGGAGGCAGCGGTTTCCGTCAGGTGTCATGTACGTATCCTCCCAACATTGGTTCAGTACAGGAATGACAAAGACGAAACCTAGTTCAACACCTTCCTCGGCCATTTATCTGTAGGTATGGTTATGTATGGAAACTAGTAATATCGTCTTGCTCTGTCCACTTTCTATGTTGCTGATAATGAGACTCCCATAATTTTTGACAGATGAGGTTCAAGTTGGATAGCCAAGATGATGCAACTAGACAAGCTTGCACCCATGTTTTCAAGTCTGCTCTGCGACAGTATCGGTATAACTTGAGGAAAACTCACTTTGAAGGCAAGGCTAACAGTGAACTTGCCCAAACATCTCAAGTGGAAAATATATCACATGAAGACTGGAGAGGCCTCGTTAAACACTGGTCTGATCCAAAGTATCAGGTACGTTATATGTATGTGATCATATCACATGTTGAACTCCTATTTATGCATGTGCCTCACAAATCTATCTTCTTGTAGGTGAACTGTTCAAAGAACAATGCCAACCGTCTTTAAAGTGAAATTCCAATGCATTTATAGGATCTCGTAGCTATATTGCACACTGCGAGGCTCTTGTGATTAGCTGTTGTTTCACTCTTTTCGTTGTACCATATTATCATATATATATTGAGTTGTTCCAAATGCAGAGGAAAGCCCGCAAGGACCAAAAAGTACCTGAACCAAATGATGTGGAAATATTGAAGGACTGTCACACCAGCAAGACGAAGGGCATGACTACACCAGTCAAAGCCGCTGTTGTAAGTCCTTAATCCTCATGCCTTTTAACTACTACTTACTCTAACTTGTGCATTGAACTGCATGGTTTGCATCCAATGTCTATTACTCTTTTCAATTTTATACACAATTGTCTTAGCGTATCATTGCACCTTACAAGGTTTAAAACAGAGGAGTGATGTTCCTTTGATCTTGATCTGTAATCTAGTTCCATGCTGGACTTGCCCACACAATGTTACAATTGCCTCTTTGTATGTTCTCAGTTGTTTTGTGATATGAATGATGTCATACTATGCTTACCATATTATAAACTTTGTCTCTTTATCCTTAGTTGTCAATACAATGTGAAGAAATAGACAATACATTAGCCATGGTACATGGTCATATGTTTTGAACCTGGTTTTGTTATATACTTTGCAGTAAAATACAACTAATATTTTACACAGGTTCACCAGAATAAGTTATGTATATACACCGCTATCTTGTTTGGTTTTGCTGCCTCCTTAATATCTTCTATTCTAGTACTACTAATGTAAAAACTCAACTTTCCAGCAAGCTATGGAAAAATGGTGGAACCGTCACCTTCTGAAGGTGACGAGGCTGAAGGAAATATGCCCTAGAGGCAATAATAAAGTTATAGTTTATTTCCTTATATCATGATAAATGTTTATTATTCATGCTAGAATTGTATTAACCGGAAACGTAATACTTGTGTGAATACATAGACAAACAGTGTGTCACTAGTATGCCTCTACTTGACTAGCTCGTTGATCAAAGATGGTTATGTTTCCTAGCCATAGACATGAGTTGTCATTTGATTAACGGGATCACATCATTAGGAGAATGATGTGATTGACTTGACCCATTTCGTTAGCTTAGCACTCGATCATTTAGTATGTTGCTATTGCTTTCTTCATGACTTATACATGTTCCTATGACTATGAGATTATGCAACTCCCGTTTACCGGAGGAACACTTTCTGTGCTACCAAACGTCACAACATAACTGGGTGATTATAAAGGTGCTCTACAGGTGTCTCCGAAGGTACTTGTTGGGTTGGCGTATTTGGAGATTAGGATTTATCACTCCGATTGTCGGAGAGGTATCTCTGGGCCCTCTCGGTAATGCACATCACTATAAGCCTTGCAAGCAATGTGACTAATGAGTTAGTTGCGGAATTATGCATTACGGAACGAGTAAAGCGAATTGCCGGTAACGAGATTGAACTGGGTATTGAGATACCGACGATCGTATCTCGGGCAAGTAACATACCGATGACAAAGGGAACAACGTAAGTTGTTATGCAGTCTGACCGATAAAGATCTTCGTAGAATATGTGGGAGCCAATATGAGCATCCTGGTTCCGCTATTGGTTATTGACCGGAGACGTGTCTCGGTCATGTCTACATAGTTCTCGAACCCGTAGGGTCCGCACGCTTAAAGTTTCGATGACAGTTATATTATGAGTTTATGAGTTTTGATGTACCGAAGGTTGTTCGGAGTCCCGGATGTGATAACGGACATAACGAGGAGTCCCGAAATGGTCGAGACATGAAGATTGATATATTGGATGACTATATTCGGACACCGGAATGGTTCCGGGGGTTATCTGATATATACCGGAGTACCGGGGGGTTACCGGAACCCCTCCTGAGGCTATTGGGCCTCATGGGCCCAATTGGTGGAAGAGGAGAGGCGGCCAAGGGGTAGCCGCGCGCCCCTCCCCGCCAAGTCCGAATTGGACAAGGAGGGAGGGCGGCGCCCCCCTTTCCTTTCCCCCTCTCTCCTTCCCTCTCCTCTCCTACCACAACAAGGAAAAGGGAGGGAGTAGGACTCCTCCTGGTGCGCCTCCTCCTGGCCGGCTGCACCTCCCCCCTTGCTCCTTTATATACGGGGGCAGGGGGCACCCTAGAGACACAACAATTGATTTGATCTTTTAGCCGTGTGCGGTGCCCCCCTCCACCATAGTCCACCTCGATAATACTGTAGCGGTGCTTAGGCGAAGCCCTACGTCGGTAGAACATCATCATTGTCACCACGCCGTCATGCTGACGAAACTCTCCCTCAACACTCGGCTGGATCGGAGTTTGAGGGACGTCATTGGGCTGAACGTGTGCTGAACTCGGAGGTGCCGTGTGTTCGGTACTTGATCGGTCGGATCATGAAGACGTACGACTACATCAACCGCGTTGTGCTAACGCTTCCGCATTCGGTCTACGAGGGTACGTCGACAACACTCTCCCCTCTCGTTGCTATGCATCACCATGATCTTGCGTGTGCGTAGGAATTTTTTTGAAATTACTACGTTCCCCAACAGAGGCAACTATAACCGCAATGCCACCTCTTGCTGCACTGGGTCAGTACATGTCCACTAACAGTGCCAAAAGCACGTTCCTGCGTAATGTTGGGTTGGTTGTTAAGGCAATCTCATCCAAACTGCCTCATGATCAAGATATGCAAGCTCAAAACAATGTTATATCTGCGCTCCAGACACAAGTCCATTCCCTAACAGAGACCCTTTCTAAAACAAGGACAGCCATTGTTCGATGTCGTCAAGATATGCATGGTTTTGAAACCAAATATTAGCATTTGCTATGTTGTTCAGGAGCCTAGGAGAAATGAAGGTGAAGGTTATGGTGCTCCATCGGACAATACAACATGAAAACGTAACAGTCGGGTCAAATGAAGTGAGCTTCTGAACTTCTGGTGGTGCATTTATCTGCCAAACTATTAACTTCTATGCCAACCTTCCTTTTGTTTTATGGTTGTAATTTATTTTGTTGTGATACAAAATTTGTTCTTAACGTGCAGCCACCGGCTGAAGAAAATAGCAAGCCATTTTGTATAGTTTAGGGTGTTCCCTATATTTGCACTGGTGGTGAACTTTGATGCCCAGTGGATGTAATCTGTGCAATCGCCTTAATAGCCTACCATTAGTTTCGGGCTTATTTATTTCCTAGTCTTCTTTTTCCCTAGTTTGCTAGTGGCCGCAACAACCATGGGCCATATATGAACCGTGGTAACCTTGACCCTACTACAGGTCGTAGGATCCATGGGCCTCCTACGGGCCGTCAGATAAATGGGCCTCCAACGGGTCGTAGAATCGGTGGGCCCGGGACGTCGGATAAATGGGTCCACATGGGTCGTAAATGGGCGTAGTTGGTATCAGGCCAGCATGGTAACGGGCCGTTAACAGGCCGGAGACAGCAAAGGCTTAATTCTGTAACAGGCATAACAGGTCGTTAATGGGACATAAAATAGGACAGGCTGGAAACGGCGCAACGGGTTAACAGGCCACAAACGGGCCGATTCTAGCCACGGGCCGAATTTGGCCCATTAGGGGAACATGCCAGTAATGGGCTGGAAGTAATCGAGGGCCGGAAAGGAGCCCAAGAATGTCTGGGCCGTCAGCAGGCCGAAAGCTAACATGGGCGGGAAACGGCCCATGTGAATCATGCACCGTTAATGGGTACAAAGTAATTTAACGTACATTATGGGCTAGAGTCACCGTGGGCCACTAAAGGGCCTAAAGATACGAAAGGCCTCATATAGGCCGAAAGACATCATGGGCCATACATGGGCCGAAAGTGAAACGGGCTGGTGTTATATTTGACGGCCCACATGACGCTGTTGGGCCGATTTCAGGAAGGCCCTAACGGTCCGTGAGTTACCGGGCCGTAAAATGGGCTATTTGCGAACAAACCGTTAACAGGCTTTTTCATGGGCCAGCCCGCTAACTTTTGACCAAGTCAAACAGGCCGGCCTTTCTAAGCTAAATGGGCCAGTGATGGGAAGTCGCACGTGTCTACATATCATAGGCTCCTATCTGACCCAATGACGAGTTGACATGTGTTTCCTTCGGCCAATGAGAATTTTACACGTGGAAAATCGCCATTGGTCCGGGTTGTTAACGGGTTATCGGATCCAAAACCGGACCCGATAGCTTAACGGCGACCAGTTACGGTGGATGCCACATGTTGGTTACCCTTGACGAAAGCACTTCCATGACGCGTCATTTATCGTGCTGGAAGTGAACACTTCCGTGATGATAATTTTGGTATTGTCAAGGAACACTTCTACGATAGCACAGGTATGACTATCTTGATTCTGTCATAAAATCATCATGGATGTACATACATGACAGAAAAGGTGACCTATTGTGACAAACACGTATCATCACGGAAGTGTATTTTTTTGTAGTGCTTGGACAAGCCTCCCACTTATGATTAACCACTCTCGCAAGTATCCGCAATGAAGAAAGAAGAATTAAGATAAATCTAACTATAGCATGAAACATAGGGATCCAAATCAACCCCTTACGAAGCAACGCATAAACTAGGGTTTAAGCTTTTGTCACTCTAGCTACCCATCATCTACTTATTACTTCCCAGTGCCCCCCTAGGCCCAAATCATGGTGAAGTGTCATGTAGTCGACGTTCACATAACACCACTAGAGGAAATACAACATACATCTCATGAAAATATCGAACGGATACCAAATTCACATGATTACTTATAACAAGACTTCTCCCATGTCCTCAGGAACAAATGTAACTACTCACAAAGCATATTCATGTTCATAATCAGAGGAGTATTAATTATCATTAAGGATCTGAACATATGATCTTCCATCGAATAAACCAACTAGCATCAACTACAAGGAGTAATCAACACTACTAGCAACCCACAGGAACCAATCTGAGGTTTTGAGACAAAGTTTGGATACAAGATATGACTACGGTTTGTGAGGAGATGGTGCTGGTGAAGATGTTGAAGGGGATTGACCCCTCTCGATGAGAGGATAGTTGGTGATGACGATGGCTTCGATTTCTCCCTCCCAGAGGGAAGTTTCCCCGGCAAAACACCTTCGCCGGAGCCCTAGATTGGTTATGCACAGGTTCCACCTCGAGACAGTGGCGCTTCGTCCCGAAAGCTTCCTTTTGATTTTTTCCAGGTCAAAACACACCATATAGCAAAAGATGGGCACCGGAGGCCTGCCAGGGGCCCCACAAGGTAGGGGGCGCCCAGGGAGGTAGGGCGTGCCCTCCACCCTTGGGGATGGCTGGTGGCCCCCCTCTGGTGCTTTCTTCGCCCAATATTTTTATTGATTCCAAAATGACTCTCCGTGAAGTTTCAGGACTTTTAGAGTTGTGCAGAATAGGTCTCTAATATTTGCTCCTTTTCCAGCTCAGAATTCCAGCTGCCGACATTCTCCCTCTTCATGTAAACCTTGTAAAATAAGAGAGAAAAGGCATAAGTATTGTGCTATAATGTGCAATAACAGCCATAATGCAATAAATATCGATATAAAAGCATGATGCAAAATGGACATATCAACTCCCCCAAGCTTAGACCTCACTTGTCCTCAAGCGTAAACCGAAATCAAAAAATATGTCCACATGTTTAGAGATAGAGGTGTCGATAAAATAAAATACGGACATGAGGGCATCATAATCATCTTTAGAACAACAACATATATTTTCATATAATTTCTTATGCCAAAGTTAAAATTCGTTCACAAGGTAAAGTGTGAATCAAAAAATTTATAGAACACTAACAAACTATGATCTCAGTCATTGAAGCAATTGCAATTTATCATAACATCGAAAAGAGTCAATTTAAGAGCTTTTCAGCAAGTCCACATACTCAACTATCATCTAGTCTTTCGCAATTTCTAACACTCACACGATACTTATGGGTTCAAAGCCTTAGTCGGACATAGAGAAAGATAGGGGCTTACAATATCATCTCCCAACCTTTTACCTCAAGGGTAATGTCAACAATAATACTTTATGACAACCTACATCCGAGTGGATACATATATATATATATATATATATATATATATATATATATATATATATATATATATATATATATATATATATATATATATATATATATATATATATAGGGTTGACTATTTCATGCACGGTAATGAAATATTATTCTTACCTCGCCCCTATAAGGCGCGACGCGTCCACGAGCGACCCAGCCCCAATCCGACCTGCTTCCTACCGCGGAGGCAGCCGTCAGGGCGAAGCGAAGCGACGGCGGCAGCCGAGCGAGGATCCCGCGGCGCCGTGATTGGCGGCGACGGATCCGCCGCCGCCTCCTCCTTCCTTCAGAGCGATCCATCGTCGGGTCGCCATCCCGCCTCCTGCCTCCCTCCGTCGCTGGATCCATCGTCGGGGTCGTGATCCCCGCCTCCTATCTCGCTCCGCCGCAGGATCCATCGACAGGGCCGTGATCCCCGCCTCCTGCCTCTCTCCGTCGCCGGATCCATCGTCGGGGCCGTCATCCCCGCCTCCTGCCTCCCTCCGTCGCCGGGTCTCCTTCTCCAGGGCAGTTATCCCCGCAAGGTGCTTCCTCAACGAACCTCTTCACCAGACGTCCACCACAAGCAGGTGCTGCATCAATGGTGCCGCCTCGCAAGAACATGCCAGTAAGACGCCCACGAGAGGTGGAAGAAGAAGACAAGACACTGGGAGGTAATGTATGCTCCCCATGTTTGTGTCACTCCATCGGTTAAATCGATCGTGCTATGAAGAAGAACCCGATGGTACATTGCAAATGCTAGCATCGCTTCATTGACACCCCGCCACTTGATGCACGATTAGGATGTCGAGGTTCTTGTCGATGCATCTAATATGCATTGCGTCATTTCAAGTTAAAAAAAATTAAACATATGCGTCAGTCCAGGTATAGTGACAAGGTTCAGCTACCGCTGAGAG
Source organism: Aegilops longissima (assembly GCA_021605205.1). Taxonomy (NCBI): domain Eukaryota; kingdom Viridiplantae; phylum Streptophyta; class Magnoliopsida; order Poales; family Poaceae; genus Aegilops; species Aegilops longissima. The sequence continues at coordinate 330,556,475 of CM038680.1, forward strand.
TTGTATGTTGTTATTCCTAAGAGTACACGTCATGTAATTGCGCCAGTTCGAACGAGTAACAAAACTGTTACCAAAAAAATATAAAATTGCTACACAATAAGTTCAATGATACATTAGCTAGCAGTACTTGTAATGTATATGCATTGATGCACGATTAGGATGTCGAGGTTACTGTCAGTGCATCTAATATGCTATCTTCAATTCAAGTTAAAAAAAAATTAAACATCAGCGTCAGTCCAGGTAGATAGTGACGAGAGAGTGCCACAGTTACACAGTAAGTTCAATGATACATAAACTAGGAGTACTTGTAGTGTAGTTGCATAAGTTACAGAAGAACAGAGGAGAAGTCATGCATGAGTTCAATGTCCAGTTTACAAAAACAGTGTTAAAAAAAGAGCATCAGTACATCCGTGTTTTGAACATGAACGTTCATTAGTTCGACTGAAAACGAAACCAGATTAATCACAAAAACTTTTGAATGTTGTTTGCAGAAGCATGTAAGGCGGCGCACGCAGCAAGCATTTCATGAGCAAAACAGATATGGGGCACCACCTGGTTGGGTAACACCAGAAATACCGCCTGGATATTTCAACAGTACAGGCAGATTTGAAGATACACCGCAATCATCAGAAGCACGGACAGGTCCTTCTATACAGCAAACAACAATGTCTGGGAATGCAAGCTTTGCCGCTACTGGGTTGCAACTAGGCCAACAATATCACCAACAACAAACATTTTCCTTCCCGAGCGCATGCAAAAAGCCAAGGACAGGAAGCTGTGGATGGGTTGCAAGAAGGCTTCCACCAGTCGCTCCATCAACATCAATCATCCGTGCTGCAAAAGCAGTTGCGACGGGAAGACCAGGGCAAAAAGACAGAAATTTTGGCC